>JAYDZE010365367.1:0-36381 GCA_034509125.1 Monilaria moniliformis
CCAACGGATTGATGTGTATTATGAAGATAATTGCATGACATAAACTGAATAAATCTCATTCCTAAAAATCTGTAAATGACCACATTCATTAAATATAAAATATCTAAAAACAATGAAGTTACCATATCTATTAAATATAAAATAACTAAAAACATGGAAGTTACCATATGAATGCAAATCGCATCCCTACAATATAGGGATTGCCTAATTACTGTATTTTTATCATTTACTATAATACCCTTTATTGAATTTATTAATGATGAAATATATACACGTGTCATACTATTAGCAGTTAGATGGAAAGATCGTGCGGCTATTATTTGGTCTCCGTTATTCATTGAAATCTAGTTATTATTTGAATACAACTCTATATATATATATAGAGAGAGAGAGAGAGAGTAGAACGCCGATCGAAATGAACAAGGGTTTTATTTTCTTTAATTCACTCTAAGCAATATTTAGTTTCTGGTACCATATCGAAGAGAAAAGTTTCCTACTTCATCAACGATGTGGATGTATAGACGCAAGGGATAAATGTGGGTTCTGTACTTTGTCCACCTAAATTTGGATCAGGCCTTCGTTAATATGAAATTCTTGTTGAGGCAAGCCCTTCTGCCTTGTCAAAAGGCAACAAATAAGTACTGAGAAAAGAAAAGTATAAATTAATATTGGGGTCGTGATTAGACTTGACAGCAACAATTATATGGAATAAATTTGAATTATCAAGTGATAGTCTCCATGCAAAAGTCCCTTTAAGAAAAAACACTAGAAAAGCAAAGAAAATTCAATAGCATGCTATCTATGTATCTATAGTTTAGGTCCAAAAGGAGTTTTAATTCCGTGCTAAAGGTTAAATTTATGAGACTTGCATGCCTCAATTTATTTTATTTTCTTTCTAATCAATAAAAGAAAGCCATTTTTAACACTCTTTAGAGATGCATTAAAAGAAGAGACCAACAAGAGTAGTCTTTCTTTTATTTATCTTTCTTGCTTCTTTTCTCTTTCTTTCTTTTCCTATTGCAACAAATTGGGTAATCCACCTTGAGTACTTTTTTTGTCACGTTTTTTAATATAATTTTAACAAATAATAGTTTCATAGTTATATACTTAATAACACTCGTTGTAGCTCACTTATGGTATGTGCATGGACTCATTAATCGAAATTTAAAGGGGTTCTTCACGTGTACCTAAATTTTTTTATATGTTGATTTGTTTCCGAGTATGTATATACTTATATGTTATGACAATCTTATTTTAGTTATTTATATGAAAAAGTACCAATAGTACTCTATATGAAAATAATTATCACTAATGCTTTTTACCCGCTAAGTACTAGATCAACATGGTCAAGATTCCCCGTCATATCACTTAATTGTTGAAGACAAGTATATATATATATGGAACAATCTCAAGAATTTAGGGCATGGCCTAAAATGAACAATTAAAGGAAGAAAAGAATAACTAAGGAGCAAGCCAAATAAGATGAGATGCGTGTAATAGAAATGGTGCGTATTTGCAAAGAAAATGTGATTTTACAACATAATAGGGGAACATAAAGGCTGTTGGATCACATGCACATCACCTTTCTTTTCTCTCCTTCTGTTTCTCTTCTTTTTATACTGTGGCTGATAAACGGGAGAGAGAGGGAAAGAGAAAAAGAAAAGAAAAAGTTGTAATTACAAATATTGGAGCCCACAGTTTCTCAAGGCTGCTCCAACTTCAAATTCTCTCCCCCAATCCAAGGGATTTCCGATTTCAATTTTTTATTGCAGAGAATAGTGAAATATAACGAAAAAAGCCAAAAAAAAATAAAAATAAAAACAATTTGGGTCCCTCCATGATAATCTTCACCGTCATTTCATGCAGTATTGAAGACCCACCTCTCACGTCCGATTTTTTTTACTAACAAAGCATACTTAAAAAGTAGCATTATCATTTTGCCTTCTGATTATCACTATCTACCAATAATTCAAAGTTTCGAAGGTATCATAGTAATTCGTCCTTATTGTATCGTTTTTGAAAAATGAATTGTAGCCTATAAATACACAAACTTTTGACGTTGTTTTAAATTGCACGCGACTTTTTTTTTCAAAATAGAAATATGCAAATATTTGATTTTTCCGATTTTGCACACGAAATTGAGTTATCCTCAAATCAATGCTGACTTGGCAAATTTAAAATCGAGGCAGCAATCAAAATGACGTCGTTTTGAACAAATAGAATCAAAAAATGAAATCTGGTGCCATTACAGACACTGACTTTTATATTTACTCATGCTTTTGAATGAATAATCAATTATTAAGCTTGTACTACATTTATGAGAAAAAAATTGATTATTCATTCGAAAGTGGCAGCGATGGTGGATTCGAGGCGGGGGCGCTTCTTGCACTTGTAAACGAAACGATGACTACCTCCTATAAAATGTAATATTGTTTTTAAATTGAATTATAAATTGTCGGCGGATTCAGCGCCTCCGGTGATCCGTCGGAAAGTTTGTTCTTTCCCGTCAAACTTTTACCGGCGGATATCTGCTGGTAAAATGCGTGTTTTTTGCAATGCTTGCCAATTCAACATTAATTTTTTGGGACAAGTTATTTTCGTGTGCAAAATCAGAAAAATAAAAAATTAACGTTATTTTTGTTGTGAAAAAAAAAGATCGTGTGCAATTTAAAAAACATCCAAAATTTATGTATTTAGAGACTAATATACCTTTATAAATATATTTTGGTTTTTTTGTTCTCTTGATTTGATTAGGGTAATGAACATCTCATCATATGCTGTAGAATTTTAAGAGCCGTTGATTGGGGCCATAGAGATTGATATATTGATTTCCGAGAAAAAGGCACTATTATCGCTATATCATTTGCACTACTACATAGGGTTTTGCTTGGAAAGGGCGGATAGATTACCATTGATTTTAAGAAGAAATTAGTAAATTACTATTGATCTTAATTAAATATTATTGTGAGTAAAGGGATTTGCTACGTACATGTAATAATTATGTTTAATACTGTACCAAATGCGTCGGAATGATTTTCTTATAAACAAAAGTACTTTATTGTTTTTTTTTTCTGTTAGTATACGGTTGTCTTTCTCGTTAATGGGCTTAAGCCTTATTGATAAGCATACATAGAAGGCAAAATTCATGGCTTTAATCCTTCAAATCATGCACCGACTAAGAAGAGAGGTGATTAGTAGACAGGAAATGACGTTTTTACTAAGTAAATTAAAGATGTTAAAAGAACCTATACGAGTCATTATCTACTAATTACATGTAAAAGAAAACGATGAAATCAATTGATTATAATTTAGAAACTTCCTACAAGTAGAAACTCTATTATCTGTCCAACACTTGTCAAGCGGAGGCTGAAAAAAATAATTAAAATCACAATGTAAAGTCCTAGTGATGCGACATTGTTAGCACACGTAAAATAAATTTATATCCTGACCTCACAATTATATAGTAATCGGTAATTATAGTGTCAATACTCAGAGAATTGATAAGTACCCCCTCTTTATCTCTCCAAATATGTTGCTAAAGATTGGGTTGGTTAATTGGTAACAACGACTGAGTTGAGCAGAGTAAACAAATAAAAGTAACTAGAACTAAAAACAAAAACTGATCAATAAGATAAACAACCTGGTTTGGGACTTGACTTGTTAAACATATACTCTTATTCGATCATTGGTGCATAAGTTTTTTAATACATGCTCATATCATCGGTTATTGATAAAGAATGCCAAAGTCCCTTTTTAATCGTCACGCCCCCAACAAATCTCTTTCCCATCCATCATTTTGTATCAGAGATATTTCACTCACTATCCCGGCCAACAAACTCCGTCCCAGAACTATCGTCCTAAGTGTTGATTAGGGAGCATTTAAACTAAACAGTCCCAAAAAGGAATTCTTACATATGCCCCATCGATATACAATTTCTGCCCGTGTCAGTTAATCTATAAACTAGATTGCCGTCGGATCATACACCATTTGGCCTAATTAATTTGTGATCTAGATACTCTTAAGTGATTGGTGATCAATTAATTACATAGTTTGCACAGATACTTGGAATCAGACCTAACACTTCGAGAACACAAACATGCAGTTATGAATACTCAAATTAGATCTCACGGATTTATAGGTTCATGCTTAATTTTTCGTTGTCCGGACCACACTTATAAACTTAGCTAGACATAAAGAAAGAAATGAAAACAAACGAAAACATAAAATGACTTACTTGAATTAATAAATGCAAAAATACTATGGGCAAACTGCCGACACAAACTAGAACAGAAACTAAACTACTATACCCCAAGGAACTTGTTTCTTCCTCACATCACTCAAACAGAAAAAACTAAATGAAACTAAACTTGGTCGGAAAAGCATGTCGGAGCTCTTTTCTCGAGCTCTCTCCAAGATCTCGAGCTCTTCTTTTTCTACATGATAGCGCGCTCCTATCGTAGGCAAAAGATCATGGGCTACTGGAGGGTTCAGTCTGTGGTGCAGGCTCGAAGCTAGGTTTGGTCGCTAGATTATTTTACATATCTTGTTTCCATCTTTATTTCCTGTGGCCAGATTCTTAAAATTGGAAAATCGCTACCTTAATAATTTTAATTATTTTCTTTTAGCTAGCCATTGGGGAAAGGTCATGTAGTCGTTTAACTTTTTCTTTCTTTCCAAATTCTAACATGACGAATCCACCTCCCAATATATCCCTCCAAAAATATCTTCAATATTGTATAGGTCAATGAATCGATCCAAATAGTTTTGTATCCGATCCAAGCAACATGCCGAGTTTTGAAGTTGGTTCTCAACCGGCATATTCCTCACCTGCTTGCCTTGATTCGTCGCCTCCCCGAGGTATCAACGACATCCAACACTTCGATGAAGTGGAGCATCCGCCCGCCTGCGATGTCCAATTTTGTACACCGCGAATGAAAGCATGAAGATCTTCGAAGTGTAGGTCGATGTTAGCGAAGATCCAATTGTCTCCAACCAACAAAAAGCTTCGTATTTTTGTGATAAAGTTGTTGATAAGTACAATTCGGTCCTACCTTGAGGCGCCTCTTCCCGAACACCTAGTATGCTTCGAGGCCATTTCGAACGAGTCAACTCTGAACTGCGAAAGTTTGCACCCTTTACAACAATGTGGAGTCGCAAAGGAGAAGCGGCTCAACTGATGCTGATATTTTGAAAGAGACGATAGCCAACTCTCATGACGAAAACAAGAAGGCCTTCAAGTACAGTAATACTTGGATGAAGGTTCGCAAATGCGAAAAGTGGCCAGACAGCGAAGCGGCCGGACCGAAGAGAACCAAGCACACCTCAGACAGTACCACTGGCGAGGCCCACTGCGTTCTGAGCGACGATGCGGGTGGGACCTTTGGTATGGTGCTTTGGAGCCGTTCGATTGGAGTAAAGGTGGTCAAGCGCAAGGCAAAAGGGAAGACACCGGCCACAAGCAGTGCCGCTTTGGAGGATGAGAATAGATTCACAGTGGCACTTGAAGAAACAAATGAGACGTCGTTGTGGAAATTGTATTTCAAAGCCAATTATTTTGACACGTCTGGAAAGGACGAGAAACAATCGGAGAATCACCGCATACTTATTCGATGCCTCAAGCATAAGTTGTGAATGACTTAATTTTTTGATTATGTAATTTTTCTAATTCTATTATATAATTTTTTATTTCAATTATGTAATTATAGGATTTTAATGAAATTTCATATTTTAAAACTATTCGTAAACTAGTATTTAATTATTATATATAAATAAATATTCTCAATTGCAAATTATAAGAAATAAGAGAAAATAAAGAAAATAAAAGATGAGATCTATTAATAATGATAAGGAAAAGAAATTTAAGGGCATGTTGTTGTATGTTAAAGTAAGTATGAGACCTATATATAATATAAGGAAAAAGTAAAATCAAAAGCAATTGTTGTGAATGCTCTCTAAACACAATTTTGGAAACAGAGATATTAATAATTAATTTGATTGAATTTGCATAGAAATAAAAAGAAGGGCAAAAGAGAAAGATAGTGATGCGTTTACAACTGCTAGTATAGCTCCCTACAACAGACTTTCCAAGTTGTGCAGCTAACTAAAGTTGCAAGTAGGTGTGATGTCAATGCATATATATGATGCTCCACTTCAATTAGCTGCAGAAAAAAGGGTGTATCTTAACTATTCCTTGTAAACATACAAAAAAAAAAAAAAAAAGTTTATGCTGGCATATGCACATCATATATAAAACATGTCCACTCTAGAGCTCCATTTTAAAAAATATTTATCATGAAGCAAATTACAATATAGAAAAAACAAAATAAACGAGTACCAATAAAACTCGTTCTCATAGTATGGATTATATTTCTTTAGTGTAATTTTGGTTTGGGACATCTTTTTTGTTATCTACTTTTGTAATTTTATCAAGATTGGTTGGAACTTAGGTGCATGGATTTAGGAGGTGAGGCCCCTCAAGAAAAATAAATTTTATAGGTGGTGATAGATTTGGCTTTATGGACCTACAAATTTTTCTTTTTGAAGTGAAGTAGTAAGGGTTTTTGGCAGAGTATAGAATGCCATATTTGGATTCCAGAACAATTTGGGTACAAACATCCCATTACTCTCAAAGATATACAAAATGAAAGTTTTAGAAGAGTAGATCAGAATACCCCACTCACATAGATCAAAAGAATACACACACACACACACCCCAGCAGCAGCTTTATAGGGAATAAGGAGATTGTAGTTTTGCATGCATTCATGCGACCTATGTTTATATTCCAGATATATATTTTATTTTGATAATATTTTGAGTTTATCATGTATTCGTCTCTTCTAATTATGTAATTATATTTGACCGTAAATAAATGCTTTAATTAGTGGATAAATTTCATGATCTTATAGTGTATAAGCCTTACAAAAATATGAGTGATGTAATAAAAAAAATAAAATGATGCACCAACAGGCAACAGTGCCCTATATTCCAACAATTGATCATGAGTAACGAAGAACTATCAACGGACCAAAAGATTTCTTTATCTCTTTTCCACTTTCAAAACTTTATGGTAACAATAATGCCACTTCCATTACCAAAACCAGAATGATTATACGGAGCTCGAATTATATACTTAGATTTAAACTAGGAAGTGGGAAAGAAAAAAATATGATGATGATGATGATCATCATCACCACATATTTGCATATGCTAATGTTTTATTGTTTTTGGTTCGTAAAAACTTTAGATTGGAAAAGCATTGACACGACAAGAAAATCGGCTGCATGGGGTATATATGCGTTGGGAGGTGGAAATCCAAAGTGGGTGATGAAATAATTATCAATAATATAATCTACAACCTATACAATCAACTAGTGAAAATGTATATACATACATACATGGCCAACCACATTCACTTTCCTCTTTGTCATCACTTTTGTATGGCATGGTTGAAAAGAAGATTTGAACCAATCTTCACAACCCCTCCACTTAAAGTAAGCTAAGTCACTTTGTTAAAAAATTTGCTCCTTGTTTAGTTGTTTTTCTTCAAAGTAGTTCCATGTACATTTTAAATCTCGATCAATTATATTATTGTAAAGAATTAGTGCAAGAAAATCAACCTTTAATGTATACGTCGAAACTTTGAGATGAAATGATGATTATTTGTAGTCGAGTATGTAAGTAAACTTTATTCATTGATGAGAAGAATAGCAGCAGAGGCCAATATGCAATCGCCTATGTTAGCAATGTTTAGATTTCATATTCCCCAGTTAAATCAGGTCATAGTATTGGATCACTTTGAAGATTTGTAAATCAACGTCATTGTTCTCTTCTTTCATTAATGATGTTGATGTTGGATTAGTGTAGGTCCGTTAGCTGATGAAGTTTCAGAGGTTAAGGTAAATTGTGAGAATTAACATTATCTAATCTTGCTCAACAACCAAGCCATTAAATAAAATAATAGAGGATGGAAATGTAACCATGTGAGATTTATGGACTTTACTCTGGTGTATTCTTTTAACTAATAACTCCAAAATAGTAGTAGTGTTTTCTTTTAACACGGGAAATCTCGCCTAAAAGTCTTGAATTGAGAACTAATTCTGCATAGCTCCCATTTAAGACAATCAAAAGCAGTAAAATATGCAAAATTAACTCATCTCCGGAAGCAAAATGACTAAATGGGCCGTGCTCAAATTTCAAACAGAACAAAAAATACTTGGTTTTCAAGAGCACAAACACATAAAAGCTACTGCAAAGAGGCAACATTACTTGAAAGATGGAAGGCAGATGTACGTAAGGATCAAACTCTCACTACGCGTCTGCAGAAGGTTGCGTTATTCCCGACTTTACCAACATCTTGTCAAGCATATCAGAAGGGCACATCTGGAACTTCACCTTCCCAGCGGACAGGAATATCTCAGCCAATTCAAGCTTCTCCGAGTTCAGGCTTGTGCTGTCCATGGTCTTGCTGAGCACCTTTATAGCAAGCTGAGCGGCCTCTTCTCTGGTGATGTCGTCTTTGTAATCCTGCTTGAGTATGGACTGTGCAGCTTGGTTGTTTGCCCCGATTGCTGCAGCCTTCCAGCCACTGAAATTCCCACTCGGGTCGCTCATGTAAAGTTGAAACCCATAGTTCTTGTCCCAGCCTGCAAACAGAAAAGAAACACCAAAGGGGCGAAGGCCACCATACTGTGTGTAGCCCTGCTTGGTGTCGCAAAGAGACTGGACTATTTGCTCCAGTGGCATTGGCTCTTGGTAGGCAAATGTGTAGCGCTGGGCCTGGAGCCTTGCTGTGTTGATAAGGATATTAGCATCCGACATGATTCCAGCCACAGCACAAGCCACATGGTCATCAATCTTGTACATCTTCTCAACTGATGTGGATGTTTCAAGTAGTTTGGATATGACCTTCTTTTCACCAACTAACACAACTCCATCTTTAGCCAGAATCCCAATAGCGCTCCCTGCATTTCCAATAGCTTCCATCGCATACTCAACTTGGTAGAGGCGCCCTTCCGGGGAAAAAATTGTTGTGCGGCTATCATATCTTCGAGACATCTACAAAGTTTAGAAATCGAATGTTTATCTTTATGAGACGCGAATCGGTAGTCTATGGTGAAAGGTATGGCTACAGAATGAAGAAATATGTACAATTGTATATCCTCAGATGACTTCGAAGTACTAAAGTTAATAATCTACTAAATTGTTGCAGAAGAAGTTGCTCGAAGAGATGCACTATCAATTTAGGGACTCATTCCAAAAGCTAAAAGTGTGAAAATGAAAAGCAACACTTACATAATATGCCACCACTTGTTTGAAAAAATCATATATGATTCGCTGACATTCGAAGAGCTATTCGGCATTCTAAGCAAAAAAACCTTTCAGAATCACAGCAACACAAATTTTAAATGGAAACGAAGTGCACAAACAATCGCAAGCAAAATCCCTATTCAACTTAAGCAAATTCGAATCAATAAATACGCGAATGAATAACTAATAGCACTAATCCCAACCAAATTCACACAATTAAGCAAATTCGACCAATAAATAGGCGAATCGATAACTAATAGCATTAATCTCAATCAATTTAACACATTGCCCACATTCTTAGAGTAAGATTTCTACCAGGAAGAACGATCTACATCGTATTAATAATCAAAACATCGCAAAACTCAACGTTTCTGAAATTTCAATCCCCTCACCTTCCAAAGAGCAAACTCTCAGCTAAAAAATATCAATTGAAATAAAAAATTAAGAAGCAGTAGACGGAGTGATTAACGTAAATTTGTACGCACTTACATTCACCAATCAAAGCGGAATCGACAACGAGAGAGCTTGGGTCTGAGAAGTAAATTTCTTTGCAGGCCTGTCTGGGCTAGAAGGAGCGGTTATTAATCCTATTGGGCTACTAAAACTATTGGGGTATATTGGGCTTCGTATTAAATCATTATGGCCCATCTCTCGCTCTCTTTGTTTTAAATTTTAATGAGCCCATCATATAAATTATAAAATAAAAAAATAAAATAGTCAAATAAATTTAAAATTAATCAATTTATTAAATAAACAGTAAATTAAATTATTTTTTATTAATTCATCCTACCATTCAAAATAAATTCATCCTTAATAACTTTTTATAACTATAAAAAGTTAGAATTGAGTAAAACAAAATACGACTCCACTCTCTCTTCATTGTCTCTCTCTCGGTTTATGAAGAAACATTGCTATCGAGCAATCACATATTTACATATGAACATACAATAAATAAGCTCTCGCTGTCGATAAATTACACGATTTCAATTAGGCGACATGATTTGAAACATTTGAATGCGATAAAAAAGATGTATGTACTTTTATTTCTCCATCCAGCCCATTTTAATACGTTATTTTATTTTATTTGAACGTCTCATTTCAATAGGTCATTTTTCAAAATTAAAATTCAATATAACATATATTCCAATACTCGTTATTTATACTATATGTCATTATGATCCCATTTATTTATTTTTCTTTTTCCTATTTTATTAATTCTCTCTTCTACTTTTAGAATAACTAGGTACGTATGTCTGAATTTTAAAAATTATTATAAGAGGACCAAGGAAATACAGTTATCGCAAAAAATGAGTAATAAGGCATCGATCGACGCCATTTCCATGGATATCGATGTCAAGTAATTATTTTCAAACAAATTATCACATTTGATTGGTTCTTAAAAAACCATGGTTGGTGCATGCATTTACTTGTGACATGAATTTGTTGGTAGGATTGTAAACTAAAAATCTTTTGCCATAAATATGAGATAGAAGTAATTAAAACCCTTAAGTCAAGCCAAGTGAATTTTTTCTTCTTCTTCTTTTTCAAGCCGACAACATGATAAAGATATTATATATAATTCATTGAATTATTTTTTGTGGGCCAACAATTTATTACAAGAATACATAGTAGATAAAATACTATTGATCATCAGAAGAAGAAAAAATGTACTAAAATTATGCGCGTGTCGAGGGGAAAGAATCTTTAACTAACTAATTTGTTAGATAATAATACATTTTGCAAGTTTTAAGTTTTTTTGTTACTGTTTTGAGTTAAAGAATGACATAATTCGTCCTCTTAACCTTTTCCTTCTTTTTATTATATTATCTTTTTAGCTTATGAATAATTTGATTCAGAAAAATGTTGATATATTAATGGATAATTGGTCGCTAATATCACGAATTTTAGCCGAATTTCGAATCTTCCCACGAACTTAAAACTTGGTCGCAAAATTCATGAACATTGTCGTCGTTTGAGATTTCCCACATTCCAAATTGTAACTGATGTGACAAAATTAAAACTGATGTGGCATTTAAATGTAACAAAACGACGTCGTTTTATTTTATTTTGAGCTATTGGTTGCTAATATTACGAACTATGTGCGAATTCCGGATTTCCCAAGAATTTAAAAATTGGTCGTAAAAATCACGAACTTTGGTCGTATTTGATAATTTCACACAATTGACGATTCCAGTGACATCGATTCCTACATGATTTTTTGTTTTTAAAATTTTTATATCCTCATTCTCTTGTCTCCCCAACTCCATCTCCATCGCCAGGCGCCAGCCACAAGCCACCTTTGGCCGCAAGATCCAAAGACAAAGCCAGCAGAAGCCACAATCTCGTATGTTTCAATCCACCTCGAATTCGACCATCCGCCAGGCGGGCTTTTGCCTGCAACCACTAGGAGATATGCCGATGTGGCAATCAATATACGATGCAGTGGATTTGAGGAGACGAAAAGGTATAGAGAGAGAAAGAGAGAGAGATGTCTTTTTCTTTTTATTTTTCTTTTTTATTTTTGTCTTTTAATTTTATTTTTGTCTATTAATTTTTTTTATCCATGTCATGCCACATAATGTCAACGAAAAGAGTAATCAGGACACGTAAATAATACGAGAAGCCACGTAAGAATCAATTTCGCCAGAATCGCCAAATATGAGAGATTCCAAACAACGACAAAGTTCATGTTTTTACGACCAAGTTTTAAGTTCGTGGGAAAATCTAGTCTTCGGCCATAGTTCGTGATATTAACCATCAATAGCTCTTTTATTTTAGTACCAAAACGACGCCGTTTTGTTTCATTTAAATATCACTTCAACTTTAATTTTGTCATGTCAGTTACGATTTGGAGGATTGTGAGAAATCTCAAACAACGGCAAAGTTCATGATTTTGCGACCAAATTTTGAGTTCGTGGGAAAATTCAAATTTTGGACAAAGTTCGTGATATTAGATATGAATTTCCTTATATTAATTAAAATTCATAATCCTGTAATTATGAGTAGGGCGAAGCGCTTTTTGGAAATTCAAACCCACTGAAATCAATAATGCTTCTCTGAATGAATTGACATGTTCGCCCATTTTTTCTTATAAAACAAATATGTACCTTGTACGATATCTTTAATTATTTTATGACTTTGAAAATGAAATATGAAAATTAAAAAGTAGGTACTTAGAAGTTAAATCAGCAGTCGTACATGGATTGTTTTTTTCTTCTTATTTTTTAGTTTTCAAGTGGTAGTAATATTGATTCTCTGTTTTCTAAATAAATTTATGGCAATTTTAGAGAGACGCGTTATTGATAATTATGAAGTTGCTGAGAATACGTTGCAACTAATATAAAAATGGGCGCGTCAATTAATAAGTTGTTAAGATCAATTTTCTTTAGATTTCCATAACGCTACAAATTAAATAGTGTTGCTATATTATATTTCGTGCACATATTTATTTAACCAAACAGGGAAAATATAATTCAAACGTCAATCTATTTAAAGATGTCGATCGTATACAGTGGAATAGGTTAATTATACATGCAAATATAGGATATTAAATCTAGGACATAATCAATAATTTGGAACACACATTATCGCGAGCATTCAAACGAAAAACCTTTTACGTGTATAAGATAGAAATATAGAAGCTCAATCCATTTCACATTGTTATTCCCTCGTCTCATATGAGCAATACTTTGATGGGTCCCATAACTACTTTAAACATTATAATTTTACATTCACAGTCCTTAAGTACTAAGAAGTAGAACACTTATATTATTCATGAATCTTATCTACTTTTCTCATTTCTTATTTTTTTAGAATTCTTTCTTATTTATATATTCCAATTAAATTGATTTATGAAAATAAAGAAAAATTACTATTAAAACAAAAAAAAATACATAATTAAGATAAACAAAAAATAGCATAATTAAAAATAAAAGATACATAGTAGAAATAAAAAATAACATGAAAAAAACAAGTAACTTTCATTATCTTTTTATTATTTATAATTAAATATGGGTGACGCTTAAGAACTCTGTAAAGTCTGTAATGGTGTGCTTCTCCCTTCCGAGCACTATACTAAGTGTTCAACGAAGAGTGTTGAGCACTTCGTTGCTGTTGATCTAGAACGCTTCTCCTCCAATTAATAAGAGGGAGGTTCAAGTCATCTCGAGTACCTTTGTTAATCTAAAAAAATTATGATTTTATTTAAAAGTTAATGATTAACAGAATCCATTCTTTAATATTTTCAACTAGATTGTGTATATATATTGATTTTTAAGAAATAGGTGGCGCACATTTTGTACATTTATATTTGGTCGCTCAATAATTAAGTTAAATAACAAATCCAATTGTTGCATACTAAATTTGATGATGGTATATAATTCTCAATAATAGATCGAATTGTCTAAATTGAAGCGTTATATAGAACCAAATCAAAGTGACACATAACTTTTATGCTACTTATGCTGACAAAATTCACTCAAGTTTCCCCTTGCATGTTTTTGTTTCTTCTGTTCATGCCTATTATCTTTTGTAATTCACTGACAATTGGCTAAGAAAATGGTTCAACAAAACATTGAGCTCGGAGAAAAGCCATGAAAAACGAAACGGAGAGAACAAAGAAATACCAATTAAAATTCTATAAATCAAATAAAATATTTTTTAAACTCAAATGTGTGATATTCAAATGATAGCCAAGGTGATGCTAAAATCTTAAGTGGGGAACAAATTATCATTGTTCATCATTCCTAAAGAAAAATTCCCACTCAACACATTCATCATTACTCAAAATACTTTCTTGCTATTGAGTGAGCGGCTCGAGGCGTGCACAAAATGTGTGTGTAGTAACTCCGAAGCAATCACGACTAAGAGTTAAGTTACACTCAAAATTTACAAATTATAAAAAGTAATATTTAAATTATTATCTTTTTCCTTCCTTTTGTGGTTAAAAGTTAAAGGAGCAAATCAAATATTAATTTTTATGCAATTTATAAGTTTGATGATTAAAATATAAAACTATTTTTTTTTTTTTTGAAAAAAGTGGCAAGGCTCGTCCACTTCCAGCCGTTCCCATCGAACACAATAATAGGACTCCTACTACTTGATTCGAAACTAAAATTATTCCCACACTAAAGTCTATAATATATTTACAAACATCAGCTAGCTAGCAATGATGACTGCTACCTAATCTTTTTATTTTGAAATTGAAAACACTTAACAATTCTTACACTACTCAATAATAGTAATATTCTTGCATTTTTATAAATTAAATATTTCTATAGGAAAGTATTAAACCTTCGAGATGTCTGGTAAAAGAATGACATGAACAGGGAAGGAAACATGATATACATTTAACAAGAGGACTTTGGATCGTACGGACATCTATGCTTCGAAAAGCAAACATGGAATTATTTTATTTTAATTATTTTCCAACTAGTCTTGTCGGAGTTAAGAAAAATGAAAATAAAATAAAAGGCTATATAGCTAGATGATCGGAGCTCCATGTACTGGTTATTGCTAAACATTTTTATTAACTTCCATCATCATGATTTAGATCTCAAGTGCTGGTCGTCCTAAATCCCGTTTCTCTATTACATTTTGTCTCAATTTATTGTTTTATAAAGTACACTTTTAATTATTATTGCTAACTTAGATGATTAATTATATCGAATTAACTTCTCAACACACTAAAATACAATATTAAATTAAGGACATATTGGTGATAGTGAATTGATCGAATACATGATAAAATAATTAAATTGTATATTATGATATTTTCTGTAATATGATACGTGACGCCAACCGATAAAATAAAATTATATATTACATAAAAAATTAATAGATAAATAGAAGAGGTGATAAGAGTGACACCAAATTATCTTCCACATGGGCTTTTGTAACTTCCACTCAAGGTTCCCAAAAACATCACATGATGTCCAGAAGAGGACACTGACTTCTAAGTTCAAAATATTCTTAGATATATAAGAAAAGCAAATAGATCATACTAGTTACACACATAAATTTACTAGATTTGATTCACCACAACATGGCTTTGGACAGTTTGGCTTGTCCCTATATTTGTGGAATACATTCAACACTCAGAAAAAAGATACCAAAAAACAAGAAGAAGAAGAAGAAGAAGAAGAAGAAGAAACAAAATCAAATCATAGCTAGAAAAAAGAAGTGATTCAATGTAACAACATAAAATAGAAACTTATCTAGCCACCGGTCCACGGCGATCACGATGAAGAAGATGATAATGTGGGGTAGTAGTAGCTCTTGGGACATAGACAATTGATTCGGAAATTGCACATGTTTTCTTGCAAGAAGTGTACATGTTTATGAATCCAAATCTATCACTCAAACTCCCCTTATTCCAAATGTTTGCACCATGATCATGATCATCATCTTTGGAGCATTCAATCATTGCTGCAAAAAAGGGATCTCTTTTAGACCTAGTTAGATGCTTCTTGGGCGTGATCTCTTCTTGGCTCCGCCACTTCTTGGCTGAGGCGGGAGCGGCAGGTGGTGGCGGGAGGAGGAGGCGGCGGCAGGAGGGCTCGGTTTTCTTGTGATTCTTGGGGATTCCCGGGGTTTGCTCCCAAGAAAAAGGGACTCGTATCAAGTTTAGAGGGGTGATTGGGCTATGTGGAGGAGATGCATCGTTGAGGAAGAATTGTGATGATTCTAGGGAGGAATTGGAGGAATTGGAGCGTGATGAAGACGAGAATGATGGCGTCCGGTGGGCGTTTGGCCGGGGTTTTGGGGTGGAAGAGGGATTTTCGTCGTCGTTGGGGAGGATTTGAGGCAGTGGAGGAGTAGAGGCCATGTTAATTTGGTTTAGAGGAAGTGAGTTTGGTTTGTGTTAATTATGTGATTGTATCTATAGAACTAGGGCCCAATATATATGCAAGATTATCGGGTGTCCTTTTCTTGTGTTAAATACTGCAATTTTAATGATACTTGATTTATGTGAGTGAAAGTTGTAGCATTTATGGAGGTTGACTTCACATACGCTTTTTATATGTTTCACAATCCTCATCACGAAAAAATTAAACTACAAATTAGGATATTTCATTTTATCTTCTCAATAAAATACCTAACTTATAAATAAAACATCAAATATATATATAATAGTTTTCGGTGATTGATCTGATTAGGCAATGGTGAATGGTCGAATTCCTTCAAGCTGCCATCAAATGATACATCTCAACATGCTAAAAGGAAAAGGAGAAACTTATGATCAGTAGCAATGCTCAAAATAAGCGATGAGAAGATCTATTTCCGAAGTTCATTTTTGAATTGAGTTATGTATTTGCAGTTTAAAAATTAACATTTGTAGTACTTTTAAAGTTATTTTATAAAAATTCGCTAAGGTCCAAAATAGTTTTTTAATTATCATAATAATATATATAAAGTAGGAGTGGTAGGGTGGGGGATGTTGATATTTCATTATTGCCGTATACAATTCAGGTAACAGAGTGGACACACTAAAATAAATTTATATCTTATATTATTGACAGTAGTTTTGGAAACATGTACATCGACTATGACAAGGAATCGTACTATTGAGGGTCAGAATTGCAATTGGCCTGTTGCTATAGGATTTTAAAGCTAAATCAATTCATGATCAAATATTAGTCCTTCCGTACTATCACATATATTTTTATCGGTGCATAATATTATTATACATATGAATTGTCTCACATCGAAATTATGAAATAAGAAAGATCAACTTAAATATGTAGTGAACCACTATTTCCATCACCAATTGATTTTAAGATTAAACTTTATCAGGGTTTTGATTGGTCTCCAGTTCACGAATTAGGTACGCTTCAATGAATGAGACTGTACTTAGCCTCCATAAACATCTAACAATTATAACACAAAAATATATAATGTTGAACACAAAAGAATATGTATGAATTAAGAAATGTTGTGCAATTTTTTTGAGAAGTACATATGCTCACTTTTTGAGTTAATTTATTTTATGTACTTTTGAATTAGTATATGCATTTTTATATCTAACATTATGTATTGTATCTAATATTATGCATAGATAAGTAAATCCGTGGTATTACAGGAAATTAGGAGATCTATAAATTGCAATAATATTTCTAATTTGTACATCTGTTTAATAGATTTTTTAAGTTTCTGTTAAAAATATTGGTGAAAAATTTCCTTTTTAGTGTTAATTAATTTCGGTACGATCTTGTTTACGCTCGATCCACACACATACACTTGAATAATAGGTTTAATTTTAGTTAAATTCGTCATAACTCAACTCTTGATACAAATTGCCAAATTAGTAAAGTCGCTTGAATAATAGGATTTAATTAAGTTGGTCATGACTCAACCCGTGATACAAATTGCCTGATTAGTAAAGTCAAAACGATTCACATACTATTAGTTATTGATTTGAAATTATCTATTTTTTTTTTTTTTTTGATCAGCTTAAGATGGCTATACGCAGGCGTGTTAGAAATTTATTTTTGTTTATTTTTTTATGAAGCATGCATATATCTACCTGAGGCTGCCATATTTATTTCTTTAATCATATCTCTAAACTTTAATTTTGTATCTATATGTTGAATTTAAATATGCACACTGTCTTGTTCAATATTGAACAAAATTCAATCTTTCAATATTACAATGTTGTGTGCAATTTTCCTTTTATAGAGAATTAAACATTGAATAATCTAATATTTTCCCTGTCTCTTATGCATATCTTATATAAAGAATTAATTTTCTAGAATAAAAAATTAAGATTTTTTTAAACTACATTTCGACTAGGGCTGTCGTCCCGTGGTAGCTTTTTTCGTTAAAGGCCCAAGTGCTAACGTGCACGTGATGCATTTTTGTTTGCTTCCGCGCCCCTGTTATGTTATCCCCTTTGCCCATTGCATGATTATTTGTGTTTTCTTGGATGTAATTCTTGGATGTAAATATATAATAAGAATTCGCCTCACAGAAATATGTGTAAAATAATAATTCAAACTTCTCATTGTATGTAATATGACATACTTCGATCTAAAAGTTTGACGGAAATCTCACTTCCGTTGAATTACTTGTTGTCAAAGCAATTTCTAAAATAGTACAATTAAGTCCTTTGAGACACTACAAATGATGCTTGTCTATGTTCTACAAGACATTTTCTTCGTGCATGAAGCAACTACCAAATCAAAAAATAAATTAATAATTGATCGTTTATATTTTATTTTTGGACGGATGATTTTTGCAGATCATGAACGTGTGTTTGTATCTATTGCCATATCAATACTACAACAAAAATATCTAGTAGTAACATAAATCTAATGACATCATGAAAAGTATCATAACTCATATATTCATTTATAATTTAAAAGTGCCACAATTTTTGTGACATCTCTAAACTATCACAACATATTTTTGTTACACATAGGTGTCACTCTCTTCTCTCTCTCACACACATATTTATAAAAAAAGGATTTTTTTCAATAAATAACTATAAATATATTGTCATAATATATCGTTACGAATAACTACACTTTCACATGTTGCAAATATATCTACACTTTTACATGTCATAAAATTAGCTACACCTTCAAATATCACTAAATTTAGTGACATGTCTTTATTTTTGTGACTCGTATAATATAGCTATCCATCAACCAGCTGTGGAGCAATTTTTGGCACTGGGGGGCCAAAAAAATTAAATATAAATAATATTATATAGGGACCTTCAAAAGCCCAAATTCAGAACTGTCCGAACTTGCCTTGCGTTGGGGGGGAAATTATGTTTTTAAAAACATAGAAATTAGGGAGCGAAAAAGTAATTATATAAAACAAACAAAGTGATAACCGAATGCCCCCTAAGAAGATGAAACAAAATCCCTCCAAAAGAAAGACCAAAGAAATATAATACTAGGAAATTGAGTTTTTTATGATAAAAATAAAATGCTCCAACCACCACCAAGGCGATGAGCAGAAGGTCCATACTTGGAGAAGATTATTGTCAAGTCATCAAAGTAAGGAAAATCGAAGACTTAGCAAGATTCTGCCTCTATACGGGTTTTGTTTAGCTAGCTTAGATTGTTCATGTTTTGCTTTTTTTGAGTCGCTTTTTTAATTTAGTTATGAGTAGCTAGTTCTTTTGTTCTAGGATTAGAGAGTAGTCAACTTTGAGATTTATTTGATTTTCAATTCAATGTTCAAAGACCATGTTTTGTTTTGATTATTTTTGTGATTTATGCTTCTATTTGATTGGCCATTAAATAGATGATTTTATATGTATTGATGTGAGATTCTACAGATAAGTTTCAATGCATGATAGATGAACAATTGACATCTTAATCAATAAAATCAAGAGATTTGAGGTTAAATATGAGGGCTTGAGATTTTAAGATCTATTGAGAGTTGCAGTTTAGTAATTAGGCGGATACGTTGATTCTAAGTTGTAATCTACGGTTTGAATACTTTGAGAGAGGGTTTGAACTATTTGAGTGTGATCATTCTAGCAAAACTTAAGTCGGTAATTAAATGTTGAATTGGATAGTTGAATAAGTTAATTAGGTGATGAAATCACATCACTAGAATACCTTTGTTTATTAATCCATTTTCCTAGTTTAGTTATCTTTATTTGTGTTCATTCCTTGTTTCAAATCCATTATCCTGCCTATTCGTTTAATCTAGATTGTATGAATTGGTTGATGTCGTAGTACCTAGAGTTAGGTTCTTAGTTTTCGTGGATACGATACTCTTGCTTGCTATATTTTATGCTATAATTGCACCGATCAAGAGTGATCCAACTGTCGTGATTTTATCAGACACAATGCTACACAAATAAGAAGATGACAACGATTTGGTCATGGTTTCAGATGATGAGGAAGTGACATCTTCAATGCCAAATCAAGCTGCATAATTACGTCTTCGATTGTTTGATAATGACTCGCAGCCAACGAATCTTGAGCCGACAAATAACAAAGAACGTTATTATGTCGACTCGGATGGCAAAACTCATTTTCCATTGCAAAATAATATCCAACCAAAGCCATGTTTTTCAGATGTCAAGCCTCTAAATGCATCTGGAAGCAACTCTTGTGCGTCGTCAAGCCCAAGAAAATGGTAGAAAAACCCATTCAAGTTATTTGTTGAGTATATGTTATCATTATATTGATTAGCTTAGTTTTAGTATCGTAATGAAAATTGTGGACTTTTTTTTTTTTTTTGTTTTAGAACATTTTATTTTAAATTTTGAAATGCTTTATGTGATATGCAACTAAATGATATTTTGGAATTACAAAGTTTCGATTGATAATTAAAAAACTCAATACATTTTGGAGTCAAATTCAAACATTAGACCATAATAACACATACATTGTATACGCAAAGAGCAGTGTCGATGCCAAAAACTCAAACAGCACCTACAATTCCTACTATATGTGTACTTAAAAACAGAGTCACAACACAAATGGATAATGAAATATATGCTCAAATTAAGCAAAACCAACAGCAGACCACCGTTCACTTACAAACACTAATGATTATCCACAAAATGCATATCACCACAAAAATTGATGAAGTTAAACCATAACTGACTTCGCAAAGTCTAAAACCAAAAAATATATACAACGTTATAGAATTTTGTAGTGTTTATAATATATCAGTTCAAACATTCTATATGAAGTAATATGCAATTTTATATCTTCTTAGTGTTGAGATTATGCATGACGTACTGTAGTCCCCATGAAGATCTTTAAGCATTTGACCTTTTCAGTAAGTATCTTGCAAATATCGAACTTCTCATCCAAGGACAGACCATGTGTATTACCCATTAGATAGAAGACCTCATTTCTTGTTTTGCCTAAATCTGCCTCATAATGATCTTTGAGACCAAACTTTCAAGTCGAGCATTTGTATCCTGATGCGTTTCAACTAGTAGACGGACACACTGTTAATTTTATCTATTGTCTTGCGTTTTTTGCCCGCTTTTCTTGGAAGTTGATTACCACTTTGGCAGACACTATCTTCTTGTGCTACATAATCAAATACATGTCCACCACCTATGTCCACTTCTTGCTCATTTTCCTCCTCTAATAAAGCAGTGTGCGCTTCGAAAATATCATCGGCATTGTCTCTGATTGCTCTATACTAACCAAATATTTCTTTATAATCTTCAAAGTAAGGCCATGACTTATAACGCTTACTTTTCGCATTACTATCAACCTGAAAATGATATGCGGTGCTATGAGTAATCTCACCCTGATATTAGTTAAATAAAATAGATCATATTGAATAGAATAAAGAGTAACACTAGTTCAAAAATACTTTAGGTTGTGAGACAAGTGTATATGCTCCAAAAAATCTAAATATACAATATATTTACCTTTAATTATTTGCTTTCACTGTTTGTTCTCACAGTCAATCGTGTGTGTCCCATTCAAATTGATGCCAACTCCACTTCGACTCAACTACTCATTAGAGAATAGTAATTCTTTTTCCAACTAGTAAGCTTCAAGTGTCCTTCAGATTCGTATTTGGAAATTAGTTTTTCATAGCCTCTTCTACCTTGTTCAAATATCAAGGTCTAAATCCATTATCAGATTTGCAGCCTTGTGCAACAAGTTCCTTGACAGATGCAAGAAGGATCCTCATTCGACGACCACTTGCGTCTTGACCTATATGATTTGCTATTCTTACCACACTTTATATCACCGCTACCTGTTTCCTAATTGCACCAAAAGGGTATCGCATTGTACTTTTATGTATGCTATAAACTAAAAGAGGCAGATTATGTCACACCACATTACTAACCTTGAGTCGTAGAACTCATGTCTCAAGAGTGTGATCAAGCTAGAAGTTAACTCTATGTTTGGGTGAAAACAATGTCACTGATTTTCATGATGCAATAAATCCATCGAACAAAATCATAAAATTTTGATATAAAGGTTGAGGTATAGAACTTTAATTTTGTAAAACTTGTGATCATGAGCAAAAACAAAAGCATCAGATAAATGATAACAATAATAGGAAACATTAGTGACTCTATCGATCAACTGTTATGCCTACTGAAACATACAAAGATATTTTAGTTTCAAAAATTCGTATAGAAGCGTGACTACTATTTGCATCTACTATTACACATTTTGTGAGTTCCCACTACTCACTCAGTTTAATTTCGAGTTCTCTTTTAGATTCATGTTCTAAGATAATTTTCTTAATTGCACAAAGATTAAGCATTTTTGTAGGATATACTTTCCCAAAATAATAGTGGGAGCATCAAAGATTTGACCGAATTGGTCATACATTTCACGAAAATGTTCAAATACAAAATCAAAAACAAATTTCCATGCGCTAAAATCCAAATAAAGCAGCAAATAGCACTAATTCGTCACATGCATCCACAAATTCAAAAATAAAACGAAAGCAAAACACAAAATTGGTATACTGGTGAGGCATGCAGGGTAATGCAATGGCAACGGGAGAGCGTGAGAGCAGATTATTTTATCACCGAAAAACCTCTGGTAAAGTGATAGCTCCCGCAAATACCTTTTTGTTCAGGCCGGTGACCAGCGTGTGCAGGCGACGGCGCGACGGATGGAGGAATTCGTCGCACCGAGCGAGAGAACTGGGAGAGACAGACTCCAATTTCCACAAAAGGGCTGGAGTTTTGTCTTGAGTGGTTTTTTTAATTTATTCTGGGTATTTTTGTAAAATTATACTAAATCTTGGGTTTAAACTATTGTACCAAACACATGTTTTATATTATCACAAATTTTTATCTTAACTATCAAACAATAATATATCATACCAATGCTAGACAAAATTTGTTTTTATCATGATTTTTGTCTGTACAATTTAATCTCATATTTAATTTTAAAATGCTACCAAACAAAGGCCTAAGAGTCGGTGCCGTTTATAAAAATATATAATAGAACTCAAACTACACACATTTCATTTTTTATTTTATTTTATATAATATTACATATATGTGTAATGTTTCAAAGTTAATTATACAATTACAAAATTGAAAAATGAATGTAAAAAAATATTACTTTTTATTTATTATATTTCTGAAAATGCGTTGCTTAATAAGGCTATAATTGATGACATTAAGAGACTTATCAATTTTATTTATATTAATAAAATATTATCGCATATAAGAGGTGCGTGTATTACATGTTATTGTTTATTAAATCATTTACTTCTTCTATCCACGAAATGTATAGCATATTTGATTGGCACATGTTTTATGAAAATAGTTAGTGGACGTGTTTTTGTGCATAAAGAGTATTACTACGGATTCCTCCCCATCAGTATAAAAAAGTGAGTTTCTTTTTTCTTTTCTTTTTTAATAAGAGGTGTTTGTTAGGATGCCATATAAAATAAAGTGTGGGTCGTGGACGAATGAAGTATATGATAGGGAAACAGATTCAATCTCTCTCCATAGATGGTGGTCCTACATGACATCTCCACAATCCTATATTTTTATTTATCTAAATGGAGTTTTGATTCAATATAATTTAACATTTGATGATCATCTCTCAAGCTCCAAATTTGATGATGCTCATGAGTTAGAGATGGTCTTTTCAGATCACACATTGCCTGAACAATAATATTTTATATTTAAACTATTCACTATCTACATTATCTTCTCATATGACATATGACCGTCATTAAATATCTCCACATTTTGATTTATAAGCATCTACGTTTAATTTTTTCAAATTCCAAACAAGATAATACTCAAAAGTCAAATGTGGCTTGTCAAGCTCCAAATGAGATGGAGCTCATTTTCGTCTTTCAAGCTCTACATATTATATTTACGCGAAAACTCAAAGGTGGTCTTTCGAGATCTCACACCGCTGGAACAATAGTATTTTATACTTAAACAATTTAATATCTACATTTTATTTGTAAATTTGACATCTAAGTGTTATTATCTCCACATTTGACTTATGAGCATCCATATTTGGTCTATTAAGTTCTATACGAAATGATACTCCAAAGTCAGAGATGGTGTGTCAAGCTTCATGCAAGATGATGCTAATAAGTCGGTTATAATATTTCAAGCTCACGATGATATGATGCTTAGAAGTTAGCTATGGTCTTTCAACTAGATGGCGATGCTTGGAAGTCTGACGCTCAAAAGTAACATGTGGTATTTCAAGCTCCATGAGGGACAAGATGATTCAAAAGTGAGATTGTGGTGTTCCAAGCTTCAGATGATGATATAGTCTTACAAGGTCCATATGAAATAATACTCAAATGCAAAATGTGATCTTAAACTATCTTATCCGTCAATTATAATAATTTGTACAAAATTAATAAATATTTTATATACGAGTAACATCAAACGCGGTACATCAATCCTCTATCATATCATACGTCAAATTAACATATTTTTTCCTTCTTCATTTTTTGAAAATCTCCAATCCCACATCGATTTATTTTATAAAATTTCATCAAATGAAATCTTATGTAAAAAGATATTTCTATCCTTCCAATCAAAAACTAACATTTAATTAACGAACGTAGTTGAAATTGATATAATTTAAACTATATTGAAAAGTTTATTTGATCAAAATAAATTAATTAAAAAAATAATTTATATAAAAACTATTTTATATATTATGACAATAAAAATAATGTAAAGTGATTATATATCACAACGTCAATTAATTTGCCGTGGAATTTCGACCCATATATGTCACGGTACTTAATTTTACATGACACCAAAACTTATGCAAACTGATCCAATTTCCAATGCACGTTTGCATTATATATTGGTTCAGTATACGCAAATGAAAATTATGATCTTAGTCTCTAATTTTTTTTTTTTATTATTTATAAAAACACAATCATCAAATTACAAGCAATAATGAATGCAGATCTAGTTCTTTATGTGTTCGTTTTTTACCATCATTTTCTTTGAACGCGAACGCACAAATAGTCGCTCCAACACCATCTTTGAATTCAAAATTTCATTCCTACTATATAGTTTATTATATGGTAGAGAAACCGGCAAACCTAAGCCCAAAAGATTATTACATTGGAGTCATATCCTCACTTGTTGGAAGGTTTGTTTCAGTTTTCGCGTAAATATAATATCTAATATTTATATTAATTTATGTGATTTTCTTATGTAATTCTGAGTGATGAACAAGTTGATCGCCGGCCTAATTGTATAACTCGGTCCTCTTCCTATGCTATAAATTCCATCAAATTTATTAAATAAATTAATACTATAATTTTGTTTCTGCAGAACAAGCTGGGATTTTGTCTGTGGAGAAGGAGGATATGCCTCTGCTCTGCTGATCCCATTCCCATCAATACTTGAACCACTTGGTAAAGCTCATTCCAATTTTCTTAATTAGCCCCTAATTTTGTTAATAATTATTAGATATTTGGGGGAATTGCTTATATCATTGGAGATTTTAGAATGGTTACTTAAAATTACCGTCCTCACTTACGAATTACTTTTTTTTTTTTTTATTTCTATTCATTAAAATACAAATTAATAAATTTAACTTTTTCCAAATAAATTGTAACGTGAAATTTAAAGAAAACAAGAGAGAGAAAGTAAAAAAGACAGAGAGAGAGAGAGAGAGAAATCTCGATCAATTCAATGCTGTACCCACAGAAACGATAATTCCTAAACACGGTGCTTAATCCATAAGTAAACCCAACAAACAAGAATCGGCATCTCAAAACCCTAAATCGAAGAAAATATCCACTTTAAATTGCGATGCAGAGGCAGATTACTTTCTCTACAATCTTGCTTTCAAAAGCTCTACTTCTCTCTCTCTTCTTGATTTCATCAATGGCCGCTGATTCATCGTCTTCCGATGCCAAAGTTCACATAATTTACACTGAGAGGCCTGAAGGCGTGGAGCCGGAGCAGTATCACATCAGAACCCTCGCTTCTGTTCTTGGAAGGTTCACATCTCCTCTCTTGAATATCCATATTTTCCTTCAGTTTCCTTCAATCAGAATTTTATTAAAAAATCTCCATCTTGTTTGTGCGATCACTTGATTATTTGAGAAATTGAGTTGTGTTTAAGGGGAATTCTTTTGATTTTTAGCTGGGTTGTGGAAAATGAGGTGAGGTTGATGAATTGGCGCGAAAATTGATAGAGAGATCGTTGCTCGTGTGAAATGGGTTTTCTGAATTTCTTTCTCGATTTTTCGGATGTGTTTGTGCAGTTATTTGATGTTTTTCATAGGATTTTTTCTATCTAATTGGTTTTATTATTGTTTGGGTGAAAAGTGAGGATGCTGCAAAGGATGCTTTGATATATAGTTACAAGCATGCTGCTAGTGGGTTTTCAGCCAAGCTTACTCCTCAACAGGTTGCTGAGCTCTCAAGTAAGTTTTTGCTGCTTTTCAAGCCTTCTGCTCTGCAAAACCAAGTATTGCGATTGTGGTTCGTGTATGATTAATTGGTGCTTGTTAAGGACTTGTCGTGATTAAACGTGTTGGTGCTTTTGATGCTCCGTCTTCATGATCTTTTGTTGTAATGTTGAGATGCATTACGGTAAAATGTGTCATTAGACATGATTGTTGTAAGGATGTTTGTCTAGGAATGCTTCCTTCTTTTAAGTTTCTGGTGGTATTGGATTTTCTTGAGAAAGGGGATTTCATGAATGCATATTAGAGAGGATTGGTTCTTTTATTGCTTAGTTTTGGAAGTTTATCTTGTGTTAATTTGATGTTGGGTGGTGACAGTGATAAGCCCATTGGCTATAAGTTTGTTCTCATATGCATACTAGTTTTGAGGAATGATAATTGAGGCTCATTGCCACATCTTTGCTTCATGTTATATCCTTTGCTGAATGCAAGACTGATACCCTTCAGTACTTAAGCTTAGAAATGTATTATCAAAATTTTAGGAATGACATTAGTCATGCTGATCAGTAAAATGAAATTTTCTTTTTCTTCAGTGGTATCAGCATTGTGTAATCTTAACATTCTTTGATGTTATTCACTCATGTCTTTGAAAGTTAATACAGTTTTCGTGTGTTGGCATATGGTTAACGTTTACACTCTTGGGCTATAAATGCATTTCTTGAATCATCCGTAAATATTTAAAAGAAACCTTTAGATTTGGAGTTTAAGTATCATAGCATGTATTTGTTAATATAGACTTTCAAGAATGACAGTTGATGTTTTTGGATAACATTTACTATATCTATATCAAGAGATCGTTGTTTCTATTAGTAATCAACTAGTTCAATTATTTCTACACCATAATAGTCTCTCATTCCATGCTTAAACCTACACTAAGCTAACTGTCAACGAGTGTTTTCCTCAACTACTTACCACCGTTGTTGGTTTAATAGATACTAATGATTTGTCGTGTTTTTTGGCAGAACAAGCCGGTGTTCTTCAGGTTGTCCCAAGTCAGACTCTCCACCTGCACTCTGGAACTGGGAAGCTGCATGTTTAAATGACTGACTAATATGAACTCAGGAGCAACCTTTGTATCTACAGTGTGTCAAATTGCCTAATCTAAATAAATTGCATTTTATGTGCATTTTTAGTATATAACTAAATCATATTACAGTGTGAAATTATGGGAAATCCGTGTCTTTTAACTAAGCATATAAAATTGTGGCTGTTTTTCTTCGGAAATTTATTCGGATGCCTCGTAAAAGGGTGAGTCGGTAACTCCTCCGATGGCATTATTGTATGTAATACTAGTATAATACTAGACTGGTTCTGGTATTTTACATAATAAAATTTATGGGTAAGCATGTGAGCATGTTGAACAGAATTTAAG
This sequence comes from Monilaria moniliformis, assembly GCA_034509125.1. Taxonomy (NCBI): domain Eukaryota; kingdom Viridiplantae; phylum Streptophyta; class Magnoliopsida; order Caryophyllales; family Aizoaceae; genus Monilaria; species Monilaria moniliformis. The sequence goes on from JAYDZE010365367.1 coordinate 28,066, forward strand.
TGGAGATGATTTCAGAAAAAAAATATAACTATTTAATCATACAAGGCTGCATGCCTAATAAAATCTGATTCAGAAGCGTTGCAAATTTAGAAATCTATATAGTCATACAGGGTTACATTTGCAAATTAAGATAACCGTCCTGGTTTATAAGCTAATTAGGTTGCGTTTGGTAGTATTGACCAGATAAAATAGTTAAATTGTGATAAAATTTAATTATACAATCAAGATATTAACTAAGATAGATTATTATGTTTATTATTTGATAGATAAAATAAAAATAAAAATAAAAATAAAAATAAGTGAAATGTTTGGTAATTTAGATTATTATATCAGATGTGAAATGATCTTTTTATCCTTATTATATGAATGTTTTTATCTCATTTCGAAATTGATTAATTAAATAGGTTAATTGAGTAATTAAGCCAAATTAAATATTAATTTCGAATATTTAATTAATGACAGCTTATTCATTTTCATTTGATTGGACTTTACTTATTTAATATTCATGAATTAAGCTAAATGAAAGATTAGTTGAAATGAATTCTAGCTAAATCAAAATCAAAATTGATGAATCCAACCAACATTGCAGACGATAAATTTCAGAGGATCCAACCAAAACTAAAACACCAAATCAAAAAGCAATAATGATTTGGTATCTGTGGAATGAATTGACATATTTATACCATGCATACCATAATATGTGCGCGCGTGTTTGGAAAGTATGGTATGAAATTCGTCAAATCATTCAATAGATACCAATTTCTGCGCGCGCACAAGCATCGACACACAAGAATATGCGCGCGCATGTTTGAAAAGTATGGTATGAAATCCGCCCATTCATTCCACGGATACCAATTTCTTCACGCGCCCGACATCGACACAATGCGAGTGGATTTGGTATGCATAATATTCTTTATGGCCAGTTCATACCATGCATACCAAAAAATCTTTGTTTTTTCGTTTGCTTAGTCGTATATTTTCGATGGGCAGAAGAACGTTGAGAAATACTATAAAATCGGTCAGCAATATAACGTAAAAAAGATAAGAGGAAAAGTAAAAGAATATTTTGGTATGCATGGTAAAAGGTGGCCATAATTTCATATCATGCATGCCAATCATTTGCGCACATGGTCTATGCATTGCGCACGCATGTGTTATAACTTATATGCATGGTATAAATTCGGGCAATTCATACTATTAATACAAATTCTCCGCGTGCGTGGTTGATTCGTGTGGTATGAGTTGGCCGATTTTATACCATACGTACCAACCATGCGCGCACAGATTTTGGTATGCATAGTATGAACTGGTCAATTTCATACCATGTATACCTAATATTGCGATCCGTCGTCCTCAGAACTAGGCACGCATGTTTGGTACTAAAGTTGTGAAATATGCAGATTCATTCAATGGATACCAGTTTCTATGCGCACGGTATCGGTAAGGTGCGAGTATGTTTGGTATGCATGGTATTTTTTATGACCAATTTATATCTTGCATGCCAAAAACTCTGTTTTTTTTTTCTTCTATAAAGAAAATGACCTCAAAAGTAAAAAATTGTGTGATAGCGTGTAGAGACGTCTCAAACAGACGATGCGCATGGGGAGCTCAACCGTCAAGGACCGAAAATGACGCGCTCGTGTTGCTCTATTAAGGAACCAAACCAAGAGCTTATAAACCCCACAATATGCACTCACTTTCACACGATCTCTACCTTTTCAATTTTACATAATTCAAAGTCATTCCCTCTACAAATCCTCGAAAGCCCCAACACTCTATTTTCTACAGAATTTGCAGCCATGGAAGCCAGAACCTTCTCTCAGGAGCCTATTGTCTCCCTCACCAGAACCAATCACAAAAATATTCAAGAAATCTTCAACCTGTTCCGAAATTTAGAGCTTTGAAAGTTGATATCTCTTAAGCACTCGATCATCTTATACAAAGAAGTAGAGATGTTCTTTTTACTCTACAGACAAGGAGATGGGCCCCACGTTGTTGAATCTGAGATGCTCGTTGAATAAGAAGGGCTAACCAAAATGAAAACGTTCGACGTAACCAGTGCATAGAGAATATCTACACTCTCTCCTAAGATAGCAACCTCATCCCCAACGCTCTTCCAGCCGAAGAAGTGATTGAAGGGATGGACTCGTTGCTGGAAATATGTGTCCTAGCATATAAAGGGACAGTGTTGAGATCCTCGCTAAAACCAAAGTATAAGATTCTCCACACCATTATACAACGAGTGATTATGGGCATGGTAGGATCCTTCTAACTCTCAACTCCTGACATTAGTGCGAGAGCATGTTCTAGATCTTGTGATACTGCAGAAGCCTTTTTATTAGGTCTTGGTTGAGGTAATGTACATGTATTTTGAGTAGGGCTGGCAAATCATGCAGGTTGGGTCATTATTGGGTAGACCTAATAACGACCCAACTCGATAAGGTCAAACTCGAACACGACCTGTTAAGAAAATCTTCAACCCGAACCGAACCCAACCTGCTAAATTCAAACTCAAACACGATCTGCACACAACGCGAACCTGTTAGCGACACGATAACAACAAGATAACGATACGATAACAACACAATAACAACACGGACCCGACACGATACTACAACCACACGATAACGGCATGACCTAACCTTAACTAGAGTAATGAAAATTAAAAAAAATAATAACTCTAACTAAAGTAATAAAAAATTAAAAATAAAAACAAAAAATAATTAAAATAATAATATTGATTATTTAACGGGTTATCTGAATCCGATCAGAACCCAACCCGATCTGAAATTATCGTTTTCTTATCTGATAAAGACACAAATCCAATAAGACTTGACTCTGACCCATTAATTTCTTGCGTGTTCATGTCGTGTCGAAAATTGTCAGTCCTAATTTTGAGGTAATGTTTGAGGTCTCCGTTGAGATAATGCAAATGTATTTTGAGGTAATGTACTTTTATTTTGAGGTAAGGTTGAGTTAATGTATATGTATTTTGAAGATGATTAACGACAAGTGGACATTAACTATTTCTAAGTAAAAAAGTAACATTAATGTAGGCTTATCCTCTAAATTCATCAATAAGACAACTCAAAATCATCTGTGATCCTCATTCTTATGGTTTCATATGAGGATTGCATTAATGCAAATATCTCAAACATATACATACTCGTATCCATCATTAAACGCAATTCAATCTTATGTAATAAAAACGCATAGGTCATACCACTCGACGATATAGGCATAAACTCTCTTTTTCCATTCTCGTATGTGTTATTAATTCATAGCTCTTTATGGGTAATAATAACAACATTTGTCCTCATTTACAAGTGACAATTTCGCATAAGTTAGTATTTCATACCATCATTGCCAAACTAGTGCGCATGTTTGGTAAGCATGGTATGAACTGCCCGAATTTATATCGTATATACCAAACTTGCGCACGTACGACCTCAGCACTATGTCTGCTAGTTTGGCAATGATGGTATGAATTTGATCAATTCATGTCATACATACCAAACCTGGCAGCAGTAGTCCTCGGCATTGGACGCGCCCAGGCTTGGCATGCATGATATGAATTGGCCGAATTTATATCATGCAAACCAAACTAGTGTGCAAAGTGTTGAGGGCGTATGCATGCTAGTTTCGTATGCATAATATGAATTGAGCCAATTCATATCATGCATACCAAACTTGATACACATGATTTAAATTTAGCGAATTACCAAATTCAAACCATCTAAATTTAGAAATCACAAGTGTTAAACAGAGAATTTAACAAGAGAAGATGATCGAAAATCTAGTTGGTAGCATAAAATAAATACAGAGAAGTTTGTTGACTTTAGGTAACTGCTATTGCAGTTCCCTATAATATACAACCGAGGTCGCCTCCGCCGTAAAAAGCTTACAATAACCAGCAACGTTAAACAACAAAAAGCTTCGAAAACTTATTTTCCGCGACGTCATCAAGAGAGAGGATTTAAAAAAATCAAATAGCTAGAACCAGAAAAAAAAAATTGAATTAAGAGAGGTAAGGTGAAAATGAATAAGAGATGAAAATTAATGAGTTTAACCAACTATTTGTTTTAACTATTTTGATAGGCTAATTCGACATATTACCACAATCTAAAAATACTAAAAACTAGGTATCAAAGGATCAAAGGATTATGCATCACTTAAAGCTCGCAAACACGATAATATGAGGTTTCCATTGACATAACTAATATTTAGTTTTCTTTAAGTTAGATTTGTGTTACAGATTCAAGATTTCTGTGCTGTCAGTTCCGATATATCATATATATGAGTACAAATTCGATATATCTTGCTACATGACGACCCAACTAAACCAAGGTGGGGATCTGTTAGATGTCAGTAGACTAAGCAGAGGTACGAATAGCAGTGCCAGTGTACGTAGATTTTTTGCCTATTTAGTACCTCAATCAAGGTAGAAAACCAGCACATGGGCTCTCTCCTTCTCCATGAGGGCCAGAGTAACTGTACACAATAGCGCTACTCGTACACCCGCTTTCTCTTCAAAATGGTCGGAAGTAATAAAATTGACCCAATTAGGAAAAGCATGACCAACGTTTTAAGATCGTATAGGTCTTTCACCGACTTCAGTTCACCAAGAGCAATCCCAGCCTAGAGGAACAAATGGAACGTGAAAAAACTTCTTGGTTTTGTAAAAATGACTAAGGGGACGTTTACTTGGGCGTGATAACAATACTTAGGATCAAGTATTGAAGATTACATGATTTAAAGTTGAAAAGGATGCAGTCCATCAAGGTATGTGGTTGATTCATTTTTATCTACCGAGCTATCACCCAAAGTAAACGTCCAGAAATAGATGTGATTAAGAAAGTAAAAATCATCTTACTCTCACAGTAATGTAGGAAGCTGGGACGAGACCAACAACAGTTGCCAGAAAGAAAATATGAAACGGTATGTCCACAATTGGTGATGCCAGATTGATGAACAGGTTTGGCAATGTTGGAGTGACTCTCAGAAAGAGCATGTAATTCAGCAACTTCTCTCTCCGCTTTGCTATCTGAACATACAAATTCACATCAATTATATGTTTAAACAGAGAGTTCGAGCAAACTAAAACAGCTTGTGTACATACATATAAATACACAAGTAGTTTTGAAATGTAAGACTGAAGATAATATACCTCCGCCTGAAAATATCTCAGTTTTTCGGGCCACAGCCAGTTGACAATAGGCCTGCCAATAAGTTTGGACAAAAAATAGCAGGATGATGCGCCTGCTGTGGCGTTGAAAACCACCAAGAAAAGACCTCTGACTACACCAAAAAGTGCTCCAGCTAGTAATGACATGAAAATCGTCCCAGGTATCATGAATGTCTGCATGAATATGTAAGTAGAGCAGTAACCAAGAATGAACTTTGCTGGGTGTAATTGAGCATAAATCGCAAGATGATCCCTGCAGCACATCAAACAAGTATAAATACCAGCAGCATTACGAAAAATGGCTCATTAAACATTCAGAAAGTCTCAGAAAGTGACATTTTTCTAAATTAAAATGGCAAAACTTCAAAACTTGCGTCAAGAAAGATTCATCAAGCGACAATCAAACAAGCAGAGGAGTTTAGTCTATACTGGTAACTGTTGGAGACACTCAGAAACAACACAATAATTATCAAGCATAGAACACCATGTCACCAACCAATTGCAAAAATACCAAAATTAAATATCTTGTTACACAACACATGTATACGTATTTAGTCAGCAAAGCGCACAACCGTCCACATATAGAGAAGTAACTCATAGAGTGGAGTGCACTGATCAGAAATACACATTGTTAGGCTCCAAAATAAAAGCTAAAAACCCAAGTCATTTGCCTTCGTGTATTTAGAGCTTAGCTTTGCTTATACAGCTACGGACACTCACCATCTATCACAAGTTTCTCTTCCATAGGCCTCACAATTGTAGAGAAAATCAGTATACTTTTATCTCTTGCACTTAATCAAATAATTTGACCTAATAAAGTTCATAATCAACACATAGAGTTATAAAGAACATCAATAGCTTTTATCTCTTGAAATTTGATCAAATAATTTAACTCCATAGAACTAGAGTTCATAATCAATACAGAATTCTCATAATCAAATAATACAAAACGGAATGTAGCAGCTAAACTCCAAGAGCTATTAAAAATGAATATAGATAATAATCAAGTAATCTCATTCACAAATCCTAGAATCAAAATAGAAATCACAGCAAGAATATAGCTGCTTACTTGAGCGATCGGAGATCGGAGAGCGTACGGGGAAGCTTCAGCAATTCATACTCCGCAGCCGGCATCGTGAGGTAAATGCTAATCAATCCAGTAGAAAATACCAAAAACACCCCCAGCGCCGCCGCGAACTCCCACCGCGATAGAGGAAATCTATCCGCTTTCAACTTCTTCTCCGACGGAGAGTCGGCATTCTTCTCCTCATCTCTATCCAACACCCAGCTGCCGGCTTCCACCACCACACTCCGCGGCGCCGCCATGACGATCAATCAACTGCGAAATCAGCACCGATACGATTTGGAAGCAGCTGCTTTTGCAGCGATGAAAACCAACCGGTTCTAACGCTTGATCTTGATTGCAATTAGAAAACCACAACTTGGGGTTTTTGTATGGCTAATTGCTGCAGCTGCTGATGTTGCCGCCGCAGCTGATGAATTAAATGCGTTGAGGACGAGGAGCATTAAATCGGCACACACAAATGAGAAAATTACCTGACACAGCAGAAGTGAAATTCACGAGAAGGGGGATCAGGGAATCTGTTGAGGGATTGGAAAAGGGCCAAAAATCTCAAACTCTGAGCTGAAGAAATGTGGATTGAAAATCGAAGAGGCGATTAATTAAATTGGATAAACGTAAATCAGAAGAGATCAAGTGGGGAAATGCAGGGTGAATATGAATAATCAACAATTAAAACCCTAGAGATTTGAGATGGTTAGCGAACATGTGTGTCTGAAATTTCCTTGAATTTCCAGAGTGCATTTTTATGTTAGTGAGAGAAAGAGAGAAGTCAATGGTGGGAGTGAAAAGAAAGGGAAAAGGTAGATTAAGCCATTTAACTATTATTACATGGCTAATTAAACACTTGATATTGTTTTATCTACTACTCCATCCGTCCGCGATAAAATGTCCTATTTTAGTATAAATGGATGTCCGCAATAAAATGTCTTATTTCACTTTTACTATTTTTAGTAAATGAACCCCACACTCCACTAACTCATTACACTCATATTCCATTATAAAACTAATATATAAAAGTGGGATCCATATTCCACTAACTTTTTCCACTCACTTTCATTCATATTTATTAACAAAGTCAAACAATTTCTTTAAACCTGCACCGAGTCAAAATGGGTCGGTTTATCGCGGACGGAGGGAGTAGTATTTAATTAAGTCATCTTTATTTTCATAGATAATAGTCAAGTCCTCGTCTCTAAATGTTTTTACTAATATAATAGCTGATTAATAAAAATAGAAATTCGATTAATTAGTCTCACTTGCAAGTCTAAATCTATGGTAATATAATCACTTTCATATGAAAATTTGAATTTGGATTGACTTAGAATCGTTCTTTAGCACATAAATGGAATAAAAAGAGTTTATAAATAGTCTTTGTTTGGTTTTATGCTTAAAAGTAGCTATAATACAAGTAAACCAAGTTGGCTAGATTTAAAATTTGTTATCACTTAACTTAGAAATGGTTTTAAGATTGATTTTTCGCTAATTTATTTCGACATAAAAAACACACACACGCATATATATATATATATATAGGGGTGTATTAAACTCAAAACATATTCTTAGTGCATAACTAAGACCAAATATAATCCATTTGATTTGAAATTGGATGGCCATGATTTAAAAAATCCGTATATAAGCATTAACAAATCATTATAGGGGTATAATTGTCACACAGAAATATTTATTTTCGGAAAAATTAGCGAAATTTATGGAATGTATCCATTTTTTTCTGCAATTTGTGTTGTAATGATATACATCCAATGTTATGATGATTTACCTTAAACGTTGTGATGATTTAGATTCGATATTATGCTGAAATATATTTTCGAATTCGTACTGGTGCTTTATTTTCAGTTGTTCGCATTTTATGTGGAGTAGTAACTCCTCTAAATCTGCACTATCACTATTCCATATATTTCTCATAATTTTAACAAAAAATCATTCTTAAGAACTCAAAATTATCGCAATTGTAAATACAACTAACATATTAATTCAAAATCATCGTAACTACAATAACTGCATCATCAATATAACATATGCATAGTAC
>JAYDZE010365368.1:0-17467 GCA_034509125.1 Monilaria moniliformis
TATATATATATATTATAAATTAAACTATAATTGCTCGTTTATTAATTTGTTTAATACCCAAACGCTACGAAGAAAGGTTCGGTTTTGAAGCAATTACATTTGTTGGGCCAATCCATTGAATAAATCGTGGGCTGAAAATGGGATAATTCAGTAGATATATAAGAACCTATACATAGTAATTCTTTTTTAAAATATAAGGCTATAGAATATATACTAAGGGTGAGTATTCGCATTTCGGTTTGAATTTTTCTTAACCCGGATCAATCCAAAATTTTGAATTTTCAGACAATGTAAATCCGAGCTGATCTGAAATATCCGAAAATCTAAATCCTAAGATCTAAAAGTTTTATAATGAAATCCGTATCAAACAGAAAAATTCAAAAAAGAAAACAAAAATTCGAAATATTTTTTTAATTATTATATATTTCGGTTGAACAAATTTAAATTAAATATTTTATTTATTTAAATATAGTATTTATATATATTAAATATAATTCTTTTTCTTTTTTTTTTGATAAAACCAATTCAAACCGAACCGAACCGAACCGAACCGAAAATGTGAATTAATAAAAATCCGATCAGATCGGAAAATCCAAAATATTGAACCGAATTTAATATTCGGTTTGGCTCGACCCGATTATTCGAATTATGAATATTTTGCATAGCTCTAATACAGCAAAAGCTGCAAAACTGTTATTTGAATGTTTTATTTTAATGAAATCATTTTCTTTGACCAATAATAAGTTTATTCAGACATAAATTTATTCAATCTCAAATTCCTTAATTCAAACAAATATTAGTCAAACTGTCTTTGATGCACAACCAGTTATGAGGCAACACAAAGGTCTGCATTTACCCAAATCATGATATCAGTCAACATTGTTCACCTGATACTTCAACTAATATTGGTGTTGAATATTTCAAAGGAGACGAAATTGAACAAATTGCAAGTATACTCGTCCCTCAAAATAGAAAAGTCACTTGACTAATAGGAAAATATAATTTCCAAACGAAGGTGAATTTAATTGGTCTATACATTTGCATTTGATAGGTTTTGTGAATGTTGTTCGATTCGGTAGATTTGATCCGATACTTAATCTCGGGATAGTGACATATAGATTAGTCTTGCTTTTATGAGGTTTGACCTTCCCTTATGGCATAACTAATCTCGGATAATTTTGAACTCATTCAATCCCAAATAATCTCGAATTAATCCAATCTTGGATAACCGAACATCCAAGGAGATTAAAAATTTATCCGATTCCACATAATAATAATAATAATAATAATAATAATAATAATAATAATAATAATAATAATAGTCAACTTGTATTTAAAATAGTTAATTGTCAAATATACCATATGTTTTTTTCATTTTATATTTTTTTTACCACTTTAAAAATGTTTAAATAGGAGGAAGGTCTATTTTTTCTTATGTTGCAATTCCGACACTTCCGTACTCTTTTTTCCAAATAAAATTTGTTTATAATACGACATCGTTTTAAAGTCAGTAATATCAAAATTGTTACAAATTAAAACATAATATTATCCTAGAACCATCTTTAAAGCAATGTATATTAAGTTAATAAGATCTAGTTCAAATGGCAAAATTAAAACACCAAAAAAAATTAATTGGCAAAAGATATTAGATTAAAATCCCGCGGATTTCAGAATACTACAGAATGATTAATAAAAGGGCAAATTGCAAGAAAAACCATCAAGTTTGGTTAAACTTTGGTCAGTCCCACAAGTTTAAAAATAAGCCGATTATATCATAACTTCAACAATTTTCGCAATTGTCTCATAATGCTTGATTTAGTGAAAATTGCTGCTAATGTAGTCGACGAAAAATCTTATACGGGCAAAACATCCGGCCTCTGAAACGACGTCGTATAGTCCACGTCGGCGACACATAGTTTGCCACATCATCAATTTAGAACACGTATGCGACACAACAACAATTTCATACACGTAGGCCACCTGAATATTTTGCTATGGGACAATTGCGAAAAATGTTAAAGTTATGATATAATCGGCTGATTTTAAAGTTTGCGGAATTGACCAAAATTTAACCAAACTTGATAATTTTTCCGATAATTTGCCGTTAATAAAATGTAGATGGATTGAAAAATCTTATGCCCAATCGTTGAATTCATTTACATTTATATATGCATGGCCCACATGCCGGTAAGGACAGCGACATAACGCACCAAATTATCTCGTGACACAGAGCTTTACCAACTTTTCCCCCGATGCCCTCCAACTTTTTGACTTTTCCCATTTATATCCTTATTATTCTATTCTTCGGTTGAAATGATCGAGAATCCAAAGCAAAACACAACACAAGAATCCAAAGGCACTAATCAAAGTTGAACATTCTACTTCTTCTTTTGCCGATTCTACCCCTAACGCTACCCAAATTTACAATAAAGCCCCTAGTAATCTAGCTAACTCTGCTTGCCTTTTTCCAGTCAACCCCTCCAACAACCTCGAAATTACAAAGAAGTATTCGCTTTTGCATTCTCGACCACGGCGGGAATCCCCTGCTCCGCGGTCTGCGCGTGGCGGTGCTCCCCCTCGTAGGTGGCGATCACCATCGTCGGATCGTCTCTCGCTCTTTCCACGTGTTTCCTCGCCGGACAGCCCTTCACCGTACTGCACTTGTAGTAACCCCTAACAGATTTGGAGAGAAATTGATTAGCAAAAACTGGGCGTTGATCTATGTAAAGTGTGATGAATGGTGAATCAGGTGCACGGTAGTTACCGTGGGTATGGAGAGTCTTTGATCGGCTTCTGGCCGTATTTTCTCCATGAATACTCGTCGGCCGGAATATCGGAAACTTTTGAGCCGACAGCCGGAACCCTAATTGTTCTCTTCACCCTATTTTTCCTGAAAAATAAAAGTGAAATTTCAGTCAGAGATCTGAAACTAACGAAATTAATCGGATTTCTGAAATCATTTGGTACAAATATGCGTACCTCTTTTGGCAATGGCAGCGGGAAGAATCGGAGATTTTGCCGGACGTGTTATCATGTTCGCGGCATCTCTTCTTGGAGAGCGGCGGCTTACGGGCGGAGATCGGTACTGTCCCGCTCTTACCATTGGATACGCTGCCTTCGCCGGTAATCGTCGACGCGATTGAGTTCCCCGACGTCGATACCGTCGCCGACAAGCTCAAAACATCGTCGCCGATCATCTCCTTGGAGAGATCAAGCTTTCGCGGCGGAGCAGCCGCTGCCGCCGCGGCGGGGGTATCGGCGAATAAGTTTAGCGTCTGGAGTTGGTGTGAACGGGAATGCCGAGGTTCAGAATACTCAACCGGAGCCAAAGCCGGGGTCTGTGGCTGTGGCTGAACTAGAGCGCGCCTGAACCGAGCATGACCCGTCCGGTTCTGGTTTGAACCGACCTTTTCCGAGCTTAAAAGCGTGAAATTCGATGGCTGATTTTGGTGCGAAGTAGCTAGGATTAATTGTTGCAGCGATTCTAAACCGGCAGGAGCCGCTCCATGGACCGGCGGCGCGTGGCCTTTGAGATTACGGTAGCCGAGCAGATCGACGGCCATTTCTGCGGCGGCGATGCGAAGCTTTAATCTGCGGAAATCTGAGGTTTCTTAATTTCACAGCGATCTCAAAAGTGCTCGTGAAAAGATATTCTTCAGTGGGAAGGGGGTGTATATATGGGGAAGAATGTGGACGGGTGACCGGGTAAGCAGGTTGAGTCAAAGTTTGAATTCTTAAATTTATAAAGGGGTCAACGATTGAGTGTTGAATAAATTAGATCTAATTTATTTATTGGGGGAAAATGGGAATTTATTCATATTAAATTGATATTTAAAAATACTTATAATAATGTTTTGCCTTCGTGTAATATTTAGAAAATTGCATAACGCAATATCAATAAGAGGCTTCCATTACTAATAAGTAATTAAAGTAGCTAATCAATTTAACAAATAATAAGTAATCGGAATTCGGAAATTAAAGTGTAAGAATATTATGCAATAATTAAATAGATATTATCAATTCTTACTTGGAGCCAAACTATGCAATAATTAAATTGCTTCAATATTGTAGGTTAAAAAAAATGCATCAATGTATATATTTATTAGCTACATGTGTGTGCTTCAAATATATATTTTATGGCGACGCTTGGTTCGACGGATAAGATTGATAGGATATAATAGGATTATGTTATTTAGATTATTTAATTTTATATTTTAATTAATTAAATATGATGTAGAATAAAAAAAGATTATGACTAAAATATAAAAACGATAGAAAAATGCTTTTTTCAAATAATGCAAAAATGCATATATTGATGATAAATAAAATCAATAATTTTTTTATTCTTTTGTGGATGTATTTTTTGATTTTTGTGTTGTAGATTAAAGAATGACTAAATAAACAATCTAACTTTGAGGTGATAAAATAATCATCCAACTGGGTGATTAGGTGCAAGTCGAATTATCTATTACGAGTCTAATTATGTAAACCAAATATTTGATTAAGTTAGATTATTTTATCAATCATATATATCACTAAAACAAAACATCTCATATATGATGTTGTTTTCTTACGGGTTATTTGTCTACAATTTTTTTTTAGTGTTTTCTGGTTTTTTCTTCGATTTTTTAATCCAAATACACAAACTCAGTGTTCTTTTGATTTTTTTCTTCGATGAGTAATTCCGAAAAAAATTAAATTGATTTGGCTTACATATGACATATTACCATCTACATGCCTCTAATGTGCTGACACCCTTCATCGAGGATTAAACGACGTATATTTGGATAAATTTAAAAAGAACGCTAAGTTTATGTGTTTGAATTGCAATTTGATCGGAATTGCTTATTGGGAAAAAAATCAAAATAACACTAAGTTCATGTATTTAATTAAAAAATTGGAGAAAAATAAAAAGATACTGAAAATTCATGTATTTATATGCAAATAACAATTTTCTTATTTGTATAAATAAATTATTAATTACTTTCAAAGTTGAGATTAGTAAACAAAAGACTCATAAAATTGGTCAGCCAATTAATAGTGAACAACTTTAGTAAAGTTCAATGTGATTACATGAATCTTTCCCACTTTATATTATTAGTAATATTATACTAACTTTAACCGATAAAGCTTGACTTAATGGGACACCTAATACGGCGAAAGCTTGACTAACTAAGCTTTTACATAGACGATCCACTATGATCACTACATCGTGTCTGAATCGTAAGGATCAACCGTCAAGATGCAGTCAAACGAGTTGACTGCGACCCTTGTTACACTCCATCATCAGAGAATATCAGTGTCGTGCCACCTGTGATGTGCTGCCACGTGGAGTTCAATGCTAATTTTGTTTTACGTGTATTTTATGAAGATAGAGATGTCAAAATAGGCTAATCGGAACATAAGATAATACCATATTTATTTGTTCGCTAGTATTTTGGGTCGAGCCAAACTTCAATGTTGGGTATACGAACTATGCTATAATTCCTTATAAGTCAGATAGATAATTGTAATTTAAATCAATTTTTTAAAGCATTTCAATAATGTCCAAATCTTTCAATTTATTACAAGTTCGTACCTTCTATTTTTTCTCACAAGTTTGAAATCTAATAGCGACGAAAGACTTTTGAAGCACTTTATTTGAGTCACCATTTCATATTATCAATTTAACCGTCAAACATTTTAGCAAATGAGTATTTTGTTAGTAATTGGCATGACTGAACTGGTTCAAGTGGTGAGTCACCATCTCATATTATCAATTTAACCGTCAAATATTTTAGCAAATGAGTAATTAGTTAGTAATTGGCACGACTGAACTGGTTTGTTCGATGATGAACTTGACAACACGAGAGAACTGACCATATAATGAGCTTCAAAACTCTTACATCAATTCTTGAGTTTCGACCTTCAATATTTATCTAAATTTTAGTGTCAAATCATGTGAAAATAATATAACAAATCAAAAAATTAAAATATTATTAAATTCATCCTCTAATTGAACATAACCAAGATCCAAAATACAGAATTTAAATTACGATTATCTATTTCCAAAATTCAAGCATCATTATTCCCACAACAAAATATCTTCGAGGGGTAGTAAAGTAATTCTAGTTGCACCAAACTGTTACCTTTCTTAAAATGAAACACGCCTAATCTTCTTTAGATCTCAAATTCTTAAATCAGCCTTCGTCAGCTGCTAGGGTTTATCCAGAACTCAGGTAGGGTTTCAGGTACGCTCTTTACAATTTTCCGATGAATTGTAAACTATTTTATTATTTAATTAAGTGATCAAGAAACTATGTTTATTCAATTATTTTAGAATTCTGCTAAGCTACCCGGTTTTTGTTTGTCAACGGATTTCGAATATTTAACCTGTTTTCATTGCCCCCTTTTCAAGTATGATTGCTATTCTGCTTATTTGTGTGGTCCTTTTTTATGGTTTTGTATGTGATTCTCAGGGTCCCTCTATCTTTTCTGTGTGTTTTAGGATTTTCTTCCCAATAATTTTGGTTCAAGATGTCAAGGGTTTACGTCGGGAATTTGGACCCCCGAGTCACTGAACGAGAGCTCGAGGATGAATTTCGCGTTTTTGGAGTTATTAGAAGGTAAAGTGTAGTAATTTCTTGGGGGGCAAATTTCGCGAGACCAATTTGCAGCTAACCTATATCTTGATATTGGTAGTTTTTTTAATGGGGGTTTTGTTGCATTAAAAATGATTTCAATGCTGTTATTGTATTTAAAACACATGGATTTGTCTCTTTCCTAACCTATTTAGCCTCTTGAGGGTTAAGAGCATGTTGGTCGTGGTTTCTGGTGTATATCTTTTGTAAGCACCGTTTACTTTTCCAAATTAGACGCTGCATCTTGAATTATATATGTATAAATGTTATAATGTTGGCCTTATGCTAAATCAGATGTAAAGGTCCTTCTTCTAAAAGAGATATAATGTCTTGATGTTATTGTTTTAAATGTCTTCTGCAGTGTGTGGGTTGCCAGAAGACCCCCTGGTTATGCTTTCATTGATTTTGATGACCGCAGGGATGCCCAAGATGCCATTAGGGACCTTGATGGTGAGCTTCTGATAGTTTTTCTTGTGAAAAGATTATGCATCTTTAATTATAGAAAGATTTTATATTCTGGTTCATCTAGATTGCTCATCTTTGTTTAGTTGTTTTCAACTGTTTTGCTTGAGCTGAGCTTGCCATTCTCACTTGAGTGTCGCGCATCATATCATGCCTGCCAATGCATGATGTATCTTACTTTTGCTCAATGATCCCCCTTTTTCGTCCATAACATATCCCATATGGTGTGGTTATATGGTTATAATGCTTTATTCTGGAACAGGTAAAAATGGCTGGAGAGTTGAGCTATCACACAACTCTAGAGGCGGTGGTGGAGGCGGCCGTGGTGGGGGTCGTGGACGCTCTGGTTCTGATTTGAAATGCTATGAATGTGGTGAGGCTGGTCATTTTGCTCGTGAGTGCCGAATGAGGGGAGGTTCTGTAAGGCGTAGGAGTCGTAGCCCTGCTGGTAGATATCGCCGGAGCCCAAGCTATGGTCGAAGGTGAGATTGGCGTCAAAATTTGGGTGAAGTGAGAGAAGTGCATTGTTTGGTTATCTGCTCTTATATGTAGCTTCTCATTATGAACTGTTGTTCTAAATTGATGCTGTTGCTCGGCTGGCTTAGGAGTTTCAGTCCTCGTGCCCGTTCACCTCGACGTCGCAGTTTGTCTCCAAGGCCCCGCAGCTACAGCAGATCACCGCCTTATCGCGGGCGAGATGAAGCGCCATATGCCAATGGGTATAGTCATGTTTCCCTTATCATGATGCTTTCTGATAGGCTTATTTGTTTACAGGCGCTTCCTTTGCCAGTATGTTAATTTGTTTTTTGGTTTAATATATATAAAAATACTTGAGTGGGGTTCTTGTTAAGTATTACTGGATTCTCCAGTAAACATGATATTTTTGGTGATAGAATTTATAGTTTCTCATAGGGCACTTGTTTGCTTGGCGTATTCTTACATTATAAAATTGCATGAATCCTTCTCCTTCTAGGAGTCTGAGCAGCTTTATTGTATTTTTAATGTGTTTTACATGTTAGTATTGTGAATTTATTTTGTGCTGCATGGCCTATATTTGCAGAAATGGTATCAGAGGAAGGCGTAGGAGCAGAAGCTGAGCTAGGATGTTATATGGACTTTTGAATCTCTTCTGAAGTTCTTCAAGTTCTGTTTACTGTGCTTGGACTTATTTACGACTTAGTTAAGCTGGGCGACGCCCTCAGGTTTCGACTCCTGGATTTGGTTGTGTATCATTTCTATTTAAGTAGTAAGTTTGTCACTTAAACCTTATTGTTGCCTTTTCTTTTTTCCTTTATACCTATGTACCTTCTTATGATGTCTTATATTTGGCTCTGTTGTTGCTAGTATATTTTATCTTTATAATTATATTAAAAGAACATTGCTAAAAGTTTATGGTTTTGTTTTTCTGTGTCGAGGTGTCTGCCTGGTTCTGCTTCATTGGTTTTGTACATCTGCACTTGTGGTTTCGACCTTCTCTGCCCTGCTGTGGGATCTTCAATTTGAATGATTGTGGATCCCAGCTGGCTACTCTGCTAGATGCTACTTTTCATTGCTTGTCTGCGGCTAAGATGCGTCACTCCTCAATAATTATGGTTATGTAAAACTGCACTTGTGGTTTCGACCTTCTCTGCCCTGCCGTGGGATCTTCAATTTCAATTTTGTGGATCCCGTTGTAGAACTGCACTTGTGGTTTCAACCTGCACTGCCCTGCTGTGGGATCTTCAATTTGAATGATTGTGGATCCCGGCTGGCTACTGTGCTAGATGCTACTACTTTTCATTGCTTGTCTGCGGCTAAGATGCGCCTCTCCTCAATAATTATGGTATTTGATTAGATTTAAGGATGGTGCTAGGCTTCACACGCTTCTGGCAGGTATTTAATCCACTATGTGGTAGTCGGCATTTGACTTGATCCTTAATACTGCTCTAAATGATATCTTTTTATCAGCATGAATTCATCCCTAAGTATTTTAGTTGACATTCTTGCAAATTGTGATTTGACATATTCTACCATTAGCTTCCATAAAGTCTTGTATTCTTCTCTGGTTTATAAAGTGCCCCCTGTCCCATACTTTTAGGGTTTATCTTGATTCTTGAGTTATTCACGAGTTGGAAGCTGAGGAATTAGGTATATCACCATGCCAAAGTCTTGTTGACATAATTTGGAGTGAAAGAGTCTGAACTTAAACATGATTTCACGTGCCTTTCCCTTGCAACCTTTTTTGACATAAGATCAATAGGTGCCTTTTTATGTACGTAGCAAATCCATCCCGAGCATGTGTTTCCAGTTTATAACGAGTCGCTTGTGTAGATTAGGATTGTGGTATATTCTTGTCAAATTCATTTGAATCAGGGCCTGATGGTATCTGCAATGAACAATCAAGGCAGTTTGTCTTCATTAAAATCGCCCTACGTACGTTACTGCTGGCCCGGTACCTCCTTCGTTTCAATTATATCGACTTCTCTTTTTTTGTATTCGCAGTTTTTACTTAATGTCCTTTCAATTGGCAGAAAATCTTATTAGGCCTCGAGAAGGCAAAGTTTTCTGCTGTGAATTTTGGTGTTTTGAGGATTTAATAGAATAATTTGTATTTTTACTTGTAATTTCAAACATATCTGCCTGTATTTTGGTTGATCATCTTTGTTTTAGCCAATAATTGGTTGCCTTAACTATCTCCATATGATATGGTCGCCATACCTTCAATTATTTTGTGATTTGCTATTATTTCCCTTTTTCTTTCCAAAATTACACTAATTTATTTCTTCACATTACCATAATTTATCCAAAAATTTGGAGAATAGCAGTCGATTTAGTCCTAATTGCATCACCAACACAAATTCCGAAGATCATGTGTTTTTTTTTAATTGTTTGAAATCAAAATTCATAGAAATAAAATGGTGCGCGCGTGCGTGCGACTTTTTTCTTTTAAAGGTAAAGTAATTTTTAAGTTTGATTTTCAGATTTCGATTCGGGTCGACCGAGAAGGTTGCTATTTTTGTTTGTGTACTATATTTATAAATTCTTGTCTTAATGAGCAAGTTATATTATATTTTAAAATTGATTTTTAAATCCTAAAAAATTGACTAGGACAGAGGTTGGAGACATTGACAAAATATTTGTGTCGTGCACGTTAGCAATTAATGAATCTAGCTTCCACTAAAGACATATGGAAACGTTGTATATAATTAGCAATATCTTAATTTAATTTTATTATTATAGTGTTAAGTAATATAATTAGCATGTCTTATGGAATAATTTGATGGCTTCTTCCACTAGTGACATACGTAAGTAGCGTAATGAGCCATCTATATTTTATCATCGTGTCTTAATTTACAATCCACTAAAAATAGTCGTGTATTTCTATTTTGGTTCTTCCATCAAAATTAGTCTTACTTCAATTTTAGAAATTTTCTGACAATACTATACCAATCACTTTTTCTCTCTTCAATCACTTTTTCGAGTTACATCATTAATATAGGTAGCATAATGAGCCATCTATATTTTATCATCGTGTCTTAATTTATATTTCGCCCGTCTGCTAAAAATGGTCATGTATTTCCATTTTGGTCATTCCATTAAAACTAGTCTCATTCTGTTTTTAGAAATTTATTCATAATACTATAACAATCATTTTTTCTCATTCCAATCACTTTTTTTTTTCTTTTTTTCTTTTTATACCAATTGCGTATTAAAATTTGTGTCGTCTACTAATAAGACTATTTTTAATAGACGGAGGGAGTATAATATAGTGTGATTGATTTGAATAGTATAAAAATGTTAAAATTTTATTATTTTAAAGACTTGTTTGTTTGCAAACTTGATAATGGTTTGAGTGGACTATGACTAACTTGATAATTGATGAATTGATCTTTAATTAAACTAACTTATATCCTTGTTAGAAATTGTGCTATGTTGTAAATTAAATTTAGTCAAAATTATGCATATTTTTTATGTTTAATTTTTCTATCTTTAAAAAAAATTATTAATATAATTGACGTTAGAATCCAGCCGGTGAATCTTGCTCATGAGAAATGGCAATATTTCAAGGCGATACATTATTTTTTGACCTTGACAACAGCTTTATTATATATAATTGTTTTTGGTAAAAGTGTGGAATTAATATTATTTAATAAGGAGAGACAAAATTTGATTTCTCTATGTTGGTTGGACCTCGAAGTTTGGATGCTGACGTGGTTAATAGCAAGTGGTTGTTTATTTTTTTATAAATATAATATTAAGTAAACATATATAACTTGGAAAAGATACTCTTTCGATTATTTTTATTTTCCCACAATACCGAATCATGTGTCTTACTTTTCAACGATTTTGTATATTTGTATTTGTACAATATGGTTGTCACTTGTCATGACAATTTGATCAATTCAAATTTTATACCATGTTATTCCCTAAGTGACCAAATTAAAATAGTAACACTATGAAGCTAATGGATGCATTAATATTGGGTTTACCAACATAATTTTGTATAATTTTGTAGGCGTTTATATAAAATCTTCTTATAACCTACACGCATGGGCAGACGCAGACGCAGTATAGAGGACAGAGGGACTTAAGTCCTTATCAAAAAAAAATTCATTCTCTTTTTGCTATTTTAAAATTTGTGGAAATTATCAAAATATGTATTTAGTCTTTATTGAGTTGATGCTTTGGAGACCGAAAAATCGAAAGTTGAAGGATTCCAACTTCTACAAGTATTTTTTCCTGCGTCCGCCAATTCCTACACGTGTACTATACAATTAACCCATTCCAATAAATTTGAAATTTTATATTATTTTGAGAGGTGGTTCTTGTTGAAGTCTAAATAATTAATGTCATGGCATCACGTTTCTTCTGTACCATACCTTGAGTTGTTTAATCAAAGAGCAAAAAGAAGAGAATACGACAAAGAATAAAGAAAAGATACAGAATATCAAACTGTTATCTTGGACTCAATTAATTCTTACAGCTGGAAAATGTAGCAGAAGGATTAGTGACAAGTCAACCATTTCCACCTCCTCCACAAAAAGACATTTTCGGATTTTATGTGTCTCCATTTTTTCCCGCACTGCTTCCCTTAGTTTTAATCTTAAATAAAGGGAGTTTGACAAATTCTTGAATTCTGCAATTTTTTCAGCAAATTAATCATGAATCAAGAAAGGAATTTTCTGGGTATAGCTTTTGTTTGCCTCTCAGTTCAAGATTGCTGCAGTGGAATTTGACGCTTGCAAGAATGGATTTCAAGAAAGAGAAACTAGTTAGGTAGGTATTCTTACACCACATTGTTTTTGTGTTGTGTGTGGATTTGAGTAAGTGGGCTAATTGTTAAGTCCTGTTTCTAGTTTTCACAGTGAAGAAAAAAGGAATCTTGAAGTTTTCTTGGAGAAACATGAGGCTGAAAACCTAGATAAGCGACTCCCTTTGTTCAAGAATTCAGCCCATTTATGGAAATGTGAAGACAAGATTCCTAAGTTTGGTAGCGCTAAGGTTTATCCAGAAGGGTCAAAACCAGACAAGAAAGCAATTCTTGATCCTGGGAGTGAGATTGTGTTTAAATGGAACCGAGTTTTCTTGTTTTCTTGCATAATGGCTCTGTTTGTGGATCCCTTGTTTTTCTACCTGCCTTCTGTGCTGAATCAAGACAATTCTTCATGTATGCATACAGACCTGAATTTGGGGATCATTGTGACATGTTTTAGGACAGTGGCAGATGTATTTTATCTGTTACATGTGATTATGAAGTTTAGGATTGCTTATGTATCTCCAAGCTCAAGGGTTTTTGGCAAAGGCGAACTTGTTATGGACCGGAATAAGATAGCCGTGAGGTACTTGAAGTCGGAATTCTTCATTGATTTCATTGCAGCATTGCCTCTTCCCCAGGTTAGTTGAATTTGCTTCTATTGGGAGTCCTTTGCAAAAGTTAAGTCCATTACTATTTTACATGTTTATGTAGAGGTTTAGCTTAAAGAAACGAGATTATCTATGATACAAATGGTGAATTAGGTAGTTCTGTTGAAAAAATCTTGGATGAACTTTGAAGGGCTTGAATAATTTTGTTGAAATAAAGATGTTTCCAATTAGGGAGGCTTGAGTAGTTTTTGCTCGAACCATATTCAATAAAATATATGACCAATTGAATATGTTTGTTGTCCGGTTGATAGTTTTTGCTAAATGTGGTAGCAAAGCAAATGTGTTTATACAATTACCCTAAGCTTGTCTGCTTCTTGAGTTATGAATCTTTTTAACTGTTTGTCCTGATTTTCTATGGCAATTAGCTAAGTATTTTTTGCTTCTCATTTATTCAGATTGTCATATGGTCCATATTACCAGCAATCAGAAGCTCCCACGCCGATCATACCAACAATGCCCTCGTACTTATGGTTTTGCTGCAATACATCCCCCGATTGTATCTCATCTTTCCATTGAGTTCTGATATCATCAAAGCTAATGGACTCGTCACAAAGACAGCGTGGGCAGGTGCTGCTTACAATCTGGTGCTCTACATGTTAGCAAGCCATGTATGCCTAATTTTTCTTGGAGTTGCATTCTAAATTTTAGCTGAAGCAAAAAAAATTTGGGCTAAAATGATTTGATAATTTCTTTTGTAGGTTTTAGGGGCTTCCTGGTACTTGTTGTCGATTGAGAGACACGCGACGTGTTTGAAATCTGCTTGCAGGGATGAATTCAACGGCATTGGCTGTTTACTCCGTTTTCTCGATTGTGGTACGCTGAGCCATAGTGACAGAGGAAGATGGGTAAACAGCACACAGGTGTTCAAGAAATGCAATCCTGATGACACCACCTATTTTAATTATGGAATATTTGGAAACGCTGTTGCAAACAGCGTTGTATCATCTGGATTTCTTGAGAAGTACTTCTACTGTTTATGGTGGGGCTTACAAAACTTGAGGTATGACTGCAAACTTCTTCATTTTTGAGGACATGTTTACATTTGAGATATTATTTTTCTCAGCGGAAAATGAAATGTTTAAACTGGTCTGATTCTTTATCATGATTCCATTGTTCTTGTTTCACACGACAGCTCCTATGGCCAGACGTTGTCTACGAGCACATTTATTGGAGAGACTATGTTCGCCATACTCATCGCCATCTTGGGGCTTGTTCTATTTGCTCATTTGATTGGAAATATGCAGGTTATTCGAATTTTACGTTTCATAGGAACTCTCACTTCGGATATTGATTCCTTAAACATTTGCTTCTTTTATTAAAGAGTCATAGTTAACAAAACAAAATGGCCTTTTGGAAGTTTACAAAATATGATCAGGAAAAAGAAGCAATGTTTCATTATTCATTTATGTCATAATGCAGACTTATCTGCAATCTATGACTGTGAGGCTTGAGGAGTGGAGGCTCAGGCGTCGAGACACTGAGGAATGGATGAGGCATCGCCAACTCCCGGAGGCTCTGCAACAGCGTGTGAGACGTTTTATACAGTATAAATGGCTTACCACAAGAGGAGTTGATGAGGAATCTATCCTCCATGCCTTGCCAATAGATCTCCGTCGTGATATTCAGCGACACCTCTGTCTAGACCTTGTTCGTCGTGTAAGATCTCCCACAATCTCTTCTGCTAATATAAATTCTTATTCTCAATGTTCCTTGTGAATTATCACTAAGCTGAATACACATCATCTCGATTTTCAGGTCCCGTTTTTCTCCCAGATGGATGATCAGCTTCTTGATGCCATCTGTGAGCGTCTCGTCTCGTCCTTGAGCACCCAAGGCACCTACATTGTCCGTGAGGGTGATCCCGTCTCGGAAATGCTCTTCATCATCAGGGGGGCGCTGGAGAGCTCGACCACAAATGGAGGCCGGACAGGATTCTTCAACTCGACAACCTTGAGGCCTGGTGACTTCTGTGGCGAGGAGCTGCTCGCATGGGCGCTGCTTCCTAGGTCCACCCTAAACTTCCCTTCCTCAACACGAACAGTGAGAGCACTCAACGAAGTCGAAGCATTCGTGCTGAGAGCAGAAGACCTTAAGTTCGTCGCCAATCAATTCAGACGTCTCCACAGTAAGAAACTGCAGCACACTTTTAGGTACTACTCTCACCATTGGAGGACATGGGCTGCCTGCTTCATTCAGGCTGCATGGCGTCGCTGCAAGAGGAGACTGATGGCTAAAAACCTCAGCATGAACGAGTCGTTCTATTTCTCTCATGACATGCAGTCATTAGATGAACATGATGGCGAAGACGAAGAGGTAGAAGAAGAACACGAACAAGAAGTAGCAGCAGCAGCTTCTGCAGCGGAGAATTATTCTCAGGCGAAACAAAACCTTGGTGTCACCATACTAGCATCGAGATTTGCTGCCAACACGAAGAGGGGAGCTCAGAAGGTTAAGGATTTGGAAATGCATAAGCTGCAGAAGCCTGAAGAGCCAGATTTCTCAGCTGATGCTGATGAGGACTAGCTTAGCTCGACTCTGAAACCAGACGCGCTGTTTCTACTCTGCGTAGGGGGTGATACGAACCGTCTTAGGTATTCTTATGAAGACTGTTATTTATACTTGTTGCATTGGGTTGACTTTGAATGTGCTCCAAGTGGGGATGGTTAGGCTACAAGTTTTGTAGGTAGTTCGTTGTAGAGGTCGCTTTCAGGCCATATACTCCGTGTTTAT
This sequence comes from Monilaria moniliformis, assembly GCA_034509125.1. Classification (NCBI taxonomy): domain Eukaryota; kingdom Viridiplantae; phylum Streptophyta; class Magnoliopsida; order Caryophyllales; family Aizoaceae; genus Monilaria; species Monilaria moniliformis. The sequence goes on from JAYDZE010365368.1 coordinate 15,717, forward strand.
GTTTCATCTCGCGTATCACTTGATGGTGCTTCGTCTAGGCAAGCTTGGCTTGGTGAGGTTTATATTGGAGGATTGGAACTGTGTTTTGAATTGAGATAGAATATAAACATGGAGACATGGAGAGAGAGAGAGAGAGAGAGAGAGAGAGAAGACTTGTGAAACTTATAATTGTTGGATAATGGTACATGTAGATTTCGTTGTTGAAGTAATATGTTGATTCTTTTCAGCTATGTGTCACTCACATGAATTTGATACTGTTTTCTTTTGATGACTAGTATATTAAATTTGATTTTTTAAATTATACTTTTTTATGATATATAAAGTTGAAAAACTTGATATATAATACTTTAAACGATACTTGGTGAGTATTTTCTAATACAATTAATTATTAAAAATTACAAAATAAAAGGTTGTCCCTTGATTTCATAACTCGTGACTTGTAATCCCGATTTTATGGAGACATGCAATCCCGATTTTATGAAAGTGAAACACGAGATGTGACACGAAATATCTGGGACGGAAACTTGTGCTTTATGAATATGATTATTACAATACAACCAAAGCCACTGAGCCATAATGCTTCAAAGATTTCTCCCTCTCTTCAGACAATACCTAGCCATGAATAGCCTCTGCCAACACAAGGCTGATTTAGATCCTCATCTTTTCAAAGTTGTTCTTCACTAAATAATTTAACAAGAATCTTCATGTCTGAAATGATTCACATCGAAAACATGCAAGGAAGGCACCTTATTTTGAGCAGGCTCATTTACGATGCGTCTCCACATCAGACATCAGCTTCGGCAGCTTGTTTCTCTTCTGATGGTATTTCGCTAGTGAGTACCACACGCCGCCTGCGGTGTTGATCACAAGCCCGGTGACGTTCAAAGCATGAATCTGCACTCCTCCCAGCAAGAAAAAGCCGAGGGTCTGCCCAGAGGTGTAAGCAAACGGCGTCTTAGTATAATCAAGGATTTCAATGAATTATTCACAAGAAGAATGTCTACAAAGCATTTTTAAGAATTATGGAAGGACAGTAACATTACCGTCGAACCGACTCCCTTGAGGACGCCGACAATGGTTGTAGTTAAAGCAGAATTAACAATTGTACACAAGAACATAGTGTAATTCAGTGCTATGCCCATCACCAGGGAAAGAACAAGAAGAACCATGAATGAGAATGAGTTACTCTGTCCATCAAAATTTAATGTCAGATCAGGTAATCTGCTGTCGGCATCCAGACGACTATGAAACAGTCGTATGATGACTGCACCTAAATGAGATCAGTAATACCTTACTGAAAATAAAATAAAGATTATTTCTAGTTTTGGCACTGCTGCCAAAAACAATTGTAAAAAACTTAAATTTATTGATATGGTTTAACAGCCTACCTTTGCAAATAGCATAACTAGAGAATTTGGAAATTCTCCTGTAGCAATGATAAGGAATAGAAGAAAGGGTAGTGACAAGATGCTGTTGTAGAACATAATTTCTACTGAGGAAAGTCCATCCTCTGCACCTGACCTCTCCACCAAGATTAGGTACATTGTCTGCAGATAAAGTGGGATTAGTTCAAACAAATGTCTAACTAACTGAAAGGCTGAGAAAGAGATTATTACACAAAAAATAATAAAGCCGCTGAATGCAATGCCTATTATTAGTAAATGGAAAAGTACTAAGCATACTTGGAAAAAGACAGAAATAAAGGCCATGCTATATCCAACAAGATCGAAGGAAAAATCCCCAAGTGCTGC
>JAYDZE010365479.1:0-17466 GCA_034509125.1 Monilaria moniliformis
TATACAGTCCCAAAACCACCTTCTCCAAGAATGTAGTCTGAACGGAAGCTCTTGGTGATGGTCTCAAGCTCAAAAAGAGTGAAAGCAATGACGTGGGTGTAGAGCAGGGCGTTTTTACGGAAGTCCTCATAGTTGCGGGGCGTTGAAGGATCGCTCAGATCTGAAGTGGAGCGGCTGTGCTTCTTATCTGTGGATGGGTTCCTAGTGGGCAATGACAGCACTTGTAGCTGCTGGTGCACTGCACATTGCGCTCTGAATTAATACCTTTTTTCAGGAATGAAATAGTACAATTTTACATCATAACAAAGACCATAGCTAATTGGTGAATAATTGTTAAGAAACCCTAACTGCGACTAACGATCTCCAGACATGTTAACGCGCAAACTTCCTCCCAAGCAAGTAAATCAGTGTACTTGAAGAATTAAGAAAATGAGGAGCACGTAAGCATTAATTGAGCAGTGAAACCTAGATCTGATTCTGGAGGGAGGGGAGAAGGAGAGGGGGGAGAGAAAGAGAAATGCGGGTAAATTAAGCATAAGCGGGCGGACCTTGATGGTGTTGATGCGCATTGGATACGACGGCGGACTCCTCCCTAGTGCCGCAATTTCCCATCTTCTCTGCCACCGCGATGTGGCCGTCTCATTCTTCGCCGCCTGCCAGCCTTCACTTTCTTCTCACTTACAACTCAACTCTGTTCACTCGTCTCTTGTGCTCCAACCTGGACGACTTTTCTTCTTTATTAACTCAACTACAATCACTTACCTGCCACGTAATTCATAATTTTTACTTTTACTCATTATTTTCTATATATTTTTAAGAGTTATTAATTAGTAAATTATTTAACTTTGACCAAATTCTAATGTTGCGTATCAATTCAAAAATTGGTAATTATTGAATTTTTAATTGGATATAATTTTTTCAAGGAGTTGGATTCGGCATAATTTAATATTGCATGAAAATCTAAGGTGGCCAAATCGATCGACGAATAAAACAATGTCGTGCAGGGATAATAGTTTGCAAATTACTAAACTTTGACAACATTTTGATTCTCCACACGAACTTTAATGTCTTTTCTTCTTCTTCTTTTTTAATTTTCTAATGTCCTCAAAATTCGTAGTTATTATTTTCCGTGCATATTGGATAAACTCATAGTGCATGTGTGTAATCAGTGGCGGACATAGGGGGTCGGACGTATAGATAATATATTTAATTTTTTATTATATTATTTCGCTTCCTCCATTCTTTAGTTCTGAATTCGCCACTGTGTGTAATTTAGATGATGCCATGAACTCTGCCCATAGTTCTACACTAAGGGTTGCCATATTGCTTCGAATTTTCAACTTTCACGCAATTTGCAGTTTTAATACAATTCTTTGTGATATATATTGCAATAATATTGCCACATGTTTCGTTATAAACACCCCCATTTTTTTCCGATCAATGAAAATTTATCGTGACATGACTTATTCGACTACTGATATTTTAAAGAAACTCCATGATCTCCCATTATTAATAATATATATACTATTTATATTTGACAGAAAGGTCCAGTGAAGATGAAAAGAATGAATAGTAGCTAGCAAAATGTTAAAGAGAGAGTGTCACTTGATTATTTTTGGAATCCAGAAACTGAGCTTATGATTAACAAATACTTGAACAAATGATTGAAAATCCACATCTGGGGCGCCGTTGAAAAAATTTATTAATCTTGATTTTGGCAGTGCTTTGATCTACCCAGAGAGGTGTTTGCGAATCTGCAGAGAAGAGTTTACATAAAAATGATGTAACAAGATTATCAGTTTGATGGATGAAGAAGAACTGTAGCATATACATACAGACCTCAGGAAGTTTCTGTCGGAAGACAAGCTCTAACCGAGCATCCAAGGTATTCTCACATACAATTTTCCCATCTTGAGAAGCCAAAACCACCCCTCCAGAGCTTTGAACATTTGATCATCAGAGGTTAATGAATAATCAATCAGGAAGAGACATGTAGAGGATATATGTAACTAACTAACTAACCAAGAAGGAGCCATGGAGTTCATGTCGTCGGTAGGAGGAGGTGGCAGATATACTTTGTCAACGACGACGGTTGGGGCTGGCACTCGTGCCTTCTTCGCATACTCACGCTTTGCTTCTTCCAGCACTGAGGTCACTACACTTGCGTCCATCTCTCGGCATCTCAACAGAACCGAAGCCTCCTTGAGCCGCATCAAGCTCTGGATAATCAAGGCTTTGAGAAGGCCTTTATATGGACCTTTTTTAGCAGCAACTTGCTGGAGCTCCTTCCGGGTAGCATCTTTCATGTCGTTGACAACGTCGTCTTGGGCCTGAAGCACTTTGATGCGCGATGCGTTCAGCTGCATGGAGTACTCAATTTTTTTACGAACGTCCACCTGCTTGCCCTTGCGCTCGTATTCTTGTCTGATTTTCTTCTTCTCAGCCTCAACTATTTGCAATTTCTCGATATTGCATTCCTATATACACACACATTGTGTTGGAAAAAGTAAGTAAATGATGATATGATGATCGTAGAGGAGAAAACGAACCTCTTCGGCAGAAAGGGTGATCTCGTTGGCTTTCTCTTGGGCTTCCTGGCGGATGAACTGCACCATCTGCTGTATCTGCTTTGTTACTTGTTCGTCATTCATCTTGCCTGTGTTGTTTTCTTCAATTCTTGATTTTCATCATTCAATCTAAAAGAGAATCAAGAATTATGAAAGATAGAGAGAGAGAGAGAGAGAGAGAGAGAGAGAGAGAAAACCAGGCCGAAAACAACGTGATGAGACTTTACAGGCCTCTAATTCGGACAACTTATGGACAGACTCAATCTTATTTTAGTACTTGGCTCGGATCAACAAAAATTATTATATGAATTTACAATCTTGTCCTTTATAATCTCCATATAGCTCCAATCTTGTTGAAATTTGGAAAACAGAAATTTTGATTAACTACTTCCAAGATCATGTGAATATTTGCGAATCCCAAAATCTTGATTTGTTTGAAACGAGAAATTGAATATTTTCTTTCAACACAAAGAAGTGCACACCACATGTATGTAGGAATGCAAGAGAGAAAGTGAAGCAGTGCGTTCATCGTCCATCTGCATTCATAATCTGAGAAAAAACAGCGCTTGGAGTCACCCCACTCGAGTCTTGACTAGCAAGGCTCCTCGACAAACCGCTGCTTTGTGAATACAAATCACCATCAACATCAACATCTCGAAGCTCCTCAGCGCTCTCCTGCAGCTGCAGCGCGAATTCAAGATTCCAAAGCACATCCCCCATCGATGGCCTCTCCATCCCTACTTCATCCACGCACTTGGCCGCCGTCTCTGCAAACTTGCTGAAGCTCTCCGCCGCAATCTTTCCGACCAGACATGGGTCCGTAATCCGATGAAGAATCCCCTCGTTGTAGCATTGCTGAGCCCACTCCGCCAAGCTAACTTGCTCCTTGGGCAGCTTCCGGATCAGAGGCGGACGAGCGCACAGCACCTCAAAAAGCACTACTCCAAATGAGTAAACGTCCGATTTTTCTGTCAGCTGCTGCCTCCGGTAGTACTCCGGGTCTAGATACCCGAAGCTCCCCTTAACCAAGGTGCTTACATGTGTGTTATCAACTGAAGGCCCCGTTTTCGACAGCCCGAAATCGGACACCTTCGCCACCCATTTCTCATCCAAGAGTATGTTTGTCGTCTTGACATCACGATGAATGGTGGTCTGCTTCGCCCCCGTGTGCAGATAATGCAGACCACGAGCTGCCCCGATGCAAATCTCGAGCCTCTGCTTCCACGAGAGAGCGGTTGCGGGCTTTGGGGTTTTGTAGAGATGCTCGCGGAGAGTCCCATTAGCCATGTAGTCGTAGACAAGGATCATCTCGCGCTTCTCTTGGCAGAATCCTATGAGAGAGACAAGGTGGCGATGTCGGAGCTTGGAAAGCATCTCGATCTCCGTCTGGAACTCGTGCACCCCCTGTTGCGACAGGGGGTTCCCTCGTTTGATGGCTACTTTGGTGGTGCCGCTGTCGATCTCGATCTCGCCGCTGTAGACTTTTCCGAAGCCTCCGAGGCCGAGGAGAAGAGCCTCGTCAAAATCGTTAGTGGCGGCCTTGATCTCTGCGATGGAGAAGTGGCGGCAGAGGTTCGAAGGGAGGCTGCTGCCTGAAAATAATAAAGGTGAATTTCCGTACTGTGATAAAGTGAGCCAGCTCTCAGATTCACCGCTGCCGGAGATTTTTCGACGGAAGCAAGCAACTAGAATTACAACCACAAGAAGTGCAGCAACTCCGGCGCCAACACCTCCTCCGATGGCGGCTGAGTAATTCCTAGACGGCGGCTTACTGAAAGGAACATCGGATTTGGGTGGGATGAGGATTGGATTGGGGCCACCAAGATTGCCTCTAGTGTCATTAATCTTGAAAATCTCCAATCCGTTCAAGATAGCGTCGTAGTATTGAGGCTTGGACGCAGTATACGGATGCAAATCGAGCCAAAGATCTTGCTGCGGCGGACCGGTACCAACGAACACCACAAAATCCCGGTGAATGGGAACTCCGTTTCCGCCTGTCCAGGCGATGACATCCGCCATAGCCTCCGCAGTCCGGTTGTTCAAGAAAATGGTAAAAACTATCTGGTTTGTCTTATATGTGAGGCTGCTTATCTCGCAGAAATGGAGCCTAACAAGGTAGGAGAAGCCAGAATCCACAGTGAAGGACCAAGTAAGATTGAAATTCTGGTTCACATCCCTATTAGGCCCCATTGATCTGAGCGTCGTGTACAAATCCAGCGGCGCCGCGTAGCTTCGTGGCAATTCCAAAGTCACGTTCGGATCACGAGCTCTGGTGACCCCAGAGGCTGCACTAAACAAGTCAATCAAGTCATCACCCCATGACCTAAAAAGGCCATTGTCATCAGACGGTTTGATGGCGTTTCCTCCCACGTTAAGGCGGCGAACGTTTTCTATCGCTGTCGCATTATCAATCTGGACTCCAGTTGATTGGCCGACCGCGATTGCAGTCGAGGCATCCATGGTGTAAATATCAGGATGTGATACCAATTCAATCCCATTCACGAAAGCGTACGAGTTGGCGGAAGCTGGCGCGAATGTGATGGTCAGAGCTTCTCCCGCCGCAACGTGAATGGAGAACTCCTTCACCATGTGAGTCGATTTGAGAGCCTCCATTGTCTGGGCGGCGCTGAAGTTTCTCAAGAGGGTGTAGGCGCCTGCAATTACCCAGAACAGAGCGTCGCCAGCGTTGAGGCCGTTGTAGGAGGCGGAGTACAAGTGGAAGCGGACGAAGATGCGGCCTGGGGTTACTGGAAAGCTGTAGCTGAAGTTGAAGTGGGAAACTCGGGCTGTCATGTAAGGGACTTGGGGCACGTCGGGCTTCTGCGTGGCGGCGGTGGCGGTGGAGGTGGTGGTGGACGGAGAGAAGCTGGTGTCGGATACCCATTTTCGGCCGTCGGAATCAGTGGAATTAGGGCCTCCGCAATTCAAGAAAATCTCGTCTCTTGGGACATAGTTAGTTTGATTTTGTGGCTTCACACCAAGAAGAGAACTTAACAAGCAAATAGTAAATCCCAGAAATTGGCGGCGATTATTACTGCTGTTCCTCATGGAAAACCACTATGTTGAAGCTAATCAAAATCGATTAATTTGTACCTATAGACAAGAACAATTAAGTAAATATGCTAATTATCAAAATAGAGAGAGAGAGGGCTTTACGCCATGAAACTTAGTAACTTACCAATTTTGTGAGTTATACTAACTATCCATATCATGCCAAAATAGTGAGTAGCGCACAAAACGAGACTGATCTGGTTATTTTAACACAGATTGTACTTTTTGTATTATGGATACCAAACAGATGAATAACTCTAGTTTACTTATCATAACATGCTTTAATATATGAGCCAAACAGCCCCTCAATTCCCAAAAAATAGGCTTGACGAGGCATAACGCGAGTTTTAATAAAACTAATCGGTAGGGTAAAAAAGATTAATAAATTGATATATTAAAAGTAATATATTATAGAATAATGCCTATAAATAGAAAGTGACTAATTTTATAAATATACCAAAATAAAAAAATAAAACATAATTATTTCTTGAGATGGAGGAAGTATATAGCTAAGAGAAATTAATAGCAATGGTGTACGAATGGTGTAGCTAACCTACATGAAAATTATTATGAAAATTGAATATCGGAATCTTCCACCCAATCTGTCCGCTCACAATTATAGTGTAGTAAAGTAAATAGTTATTCCCGTCTGAGCGTACAATCTATAAGTGGAACACAATGTCTGGAAAACGTTAACTTCTTGTAATAGTAATGTAGATCATTAATGGTTGTTGATGATATGGACGCCTGAATTGCTGAAATAGTCATTCTTTTTCTGGAAAAACAAGGAATTAATTAAGAACTATACTATATATATCAAATTTGGTAGGAGTAGTTGAGTCGTAATGAATAGATTTTAACAAAATTTGCCCCCTAAAACACGATGTGACCCATTGCATCTATATGGGAGCTAGCCAATTAGATTCATGCATGAAGATGAATCGTAGTCGACGATCGAAGTATATGCTTTTGGGTTTACCAAAGTCATTGAAATATACATGCTTGCAATGAACGATATGTTTGATGTTACAATCATATTTTATTTGCTTTGAAATATAAGTCAGGAGGAGAAACTCAAGCTGATATAGTGAATAGTAAACTTCAATTCTCTCTCTCTCTCTCTCTCTCTCCCCTATAACTTTGAAAATCACGTATGTAGTGCTTTTAAGGTAAGACATGACCAATATTTAGTCGACAGATTGCATAATGATGGCAATGGCATAGTCTTAGCTTGTATCCAACTCACAGCATGTTTAGCTTTCTTTTCAGGATTGTTAAACTTACTAAAACCACTTACTAGTTGAGCCTTAATCATGCTTATCAAGAACAGTAGCGCGCATTTAGCAGATTTCAAGGGGAAGAAAGAAAGATGCAGCTTTGCTTTCAAGGGAGCTTCAACATTTCCCTTTGATCAATAATTGTCTTGTATGTGTGTGTGTGTGTGTGTGTGTGTGTGTATATATAAGTTGCAGCAGCTCTTAAATTCAATAACATTTCAAAACATGGGAATTCCATACATGTTGAAGGCATTGAGTCTCATTTTGCTCCTTAACCATTCGACATGTTCAGCAACCATCTCTAGATATGACATCTCTGAGTTAGAGGAGGATCAAGAGGTTGTTGGTGGTGCAGGGATTGAAGTAGATTCATGGAGCATGGTGCAGAAGAAGGGAAACCAATTCATGTTGGATGGGCAGCCGTTCTATGTGAACGGATTCAACACATACTGGCTAATGATTTTCGCGGTGGATGAGTCGACCCGGCCAAAGGTGAGTGATGTGTTCCAGCAGGCATCAGCTGTAGGTCTTTCGGTATGCAGGACTTGGGCTTTCAATGATGGCCAGTGGAGAGCTCTTCAGAAATCCCCTAACGTTTATGATGAGCAAGTTTTCAAGGTAGCACAGATGTATATTACCTTGTTACTAGCTATTATATGACATGATGGAATTTCTTTAACATCTAACAAATGGAATGTTTAGGGATTGGATTTTGTGGTGAGTGAAGCAAAGAAGTACAAAGTAAGGCTGATATTGTCACTGGTTAACAACTGGGAAGCCTATGGAGGGAAATCGCAGTATGTGAAATGGGGCAAGGCTGCTGGTCTCAACTTGACATCTGATGATGATTTTTACTCTCATCCAACTCTCAGAAGCTATTACAAATCACATGTTAAGGTAGGTACCTTGGTTATTTCCTCACAGATCGATTAAACATTCTCTTCCAACACTCTTGTCTTGTTCCATTCCTTGGTGCAGACAGTGCTCAACAGAGTGAATACCATAACAAACATAACTTACAAGGACGATCCCACTATTTTTGCTTGGGAACTCATCAACGAGCCTCGTTGTGAATCGGATCCCTCCGGAGATAAGTTGCAGTCTTGGATTGAAGAAATGGCAGTCTATGTGAAAAGCATTGATCCAAAGCATCTCGTAGAGATCGGGTCAGAAGGTTTCTATGGTGCATCAACCCCGAACAAGGTTCAGAGCAATCCCAACACCTACGCTCAGCAAGTTGGGACGGACTTCATCCGCAACCATCAAGTTCTTGGAGTTGATTTTGCATCAGTTCATATCTACCCAGATTCTTGGTAACAACAATTTATCATATAACAACAGCCATGATCTAAATCAACCTCTGATAATATATTATATATTCTGTTGAAGGATCTCCCAAGCAATCTCGGATGCCCACATTGAGTTCGTGAGATCATGGACACAAGCTCACATCGATGATGCTGAGAACTACCTGGGAATGCCGGTCGTGTTTGCAGAGTTCGGAGTGTGTCGAAAAGATCCTGGCTACAATCTAACCTACCATGACACTCTTCTCAGTTCAGTTTACCAGAGTGTATTAAACTCGACCAAAAGAGGCGGGGCCGGAGGTGGCAGCCTTGTGTGGCAGCTGTTTCCCGAAGGCACAGACTACATGGATGATGGATATGCATTAGTCCTATCCAAAAATCCTTCTCTCTCCCATATCATATCCCTCCAGTCCACCAGACTCAATATATTCAATTCCTTGTGTTCATGGAAATGCAGATGGAGTTGCAAGAAGAAGAAGCATGCTTTCCAAGACTACTAGCATACAACATTTTATCTGCCCACATATGATGCTATGACATCTCTTAAATATCCTTTACTCAGCTAATTGTTGATCTTGAATTTGAATTACAACCATGTCAACAGAATCAAGAAATTTTAGAAATTTCAACGGGTTCCCAATAAACAACATACAATAAAACTCTCCTAACTTACTCAAAGTCTATTGCAGAAAAGCTAACCATAAATTAGTCCAAGCTAGTTTCATTTCAGAAAGGAGGAAGTCGGCCTGACATAGGTGAAACCCAGGAACATATTTCCATCAACTTTAGGACTTGAAGCTGGGGAATCAGACAATGACATATCTGTGTATTGCTTGTCAAAATTTGCGATGCAAAGGTCTCCACCAACCACAGGAACGAAACTTGGTGTTATTTCCCTCGCCTCCAATTTCTTCCAGTGGATTGACTTGAACCACTTATGGCTCTTTATTTCATCGCTACCCTTCTGCCCACTACCAAGCCGCTTACTTGGTTCCTTTTGCAGTAGCTACAAAGTAGAGTCCAAAATGCCACAACATATAAAAGGATTGTAAAACAGGCCAAAAGATAACTTAAGCATCACACTACTGTAAAATATGGATATGTAGGATTACCCCTTTCAACAGGGAATGTGCTTCACTTGATAGAAAGCCAGGCAGCTTAACTTTGTCCTTGATTATCTTTTGCTGAATCTTGTCCCTATTTCCACCAACAAAAGGAGGCTGCTTTACAAAAGTAGCAATTCATTAGTCCATAAGAAAAGTGAATTATCTATCCTCAAAGACAAAAATCAACACTTATCATCACATCAGGAACAATATTTCCAAGTTCTTGAGAGGTATAACTGCTATAGAACTTATGGTTCAACTCAAACTTATGGGTTCATGGGAAACTATCCAGGTCTAGATTTTGGGTAAAATGACAAAACTATGTCATATATGAGAAAGAACAAAGTTATTCGCCTAACAAGACAACTCTAGCCAATGTAACAGGTGGGCTTTCTTGTGCATGTGTCAAACTGTAATTTCTTCAATCAAGGTCCATGTAAAGATTATGAACCAAATCCAGGAATGTCCGAATAACTTACAACGGTAATTACTTGTTGTTAAGGTTTATAGACACAAAACAGAAGATGAGTGATAAGTTCTATAGTATTAACACAAAGCATGAAGGGTATAAGTAACAAATTGTCAAACTAAAAACTGAAATTGGAAAAGTAACCTTTCCAGTAAGCATCTCAAACAATAGAACCCCAACACTCCACCAATCAGCAGCCTTGTCATGGCCTTTCCCAAGAATAATTTCAGGAGACATATATTCTACAGTTCCACACAAGGAGTTCGCTCTTGCATTCTCTTCCAACTCTTTTGCTAATCCAAAGTCAGTAAGTAAGACCTACAGAACCAGTGGCAACAAAGTCAACATCACAAGGAGAAGTCACACAGACACATGTTAACAAGCAATGCATAAAATCATACATGGCCATCTGCATCCAGAAGGATATTTTCAGGTTTGAGATCCCGGTGCATTATTCCATTTGCATGAAGGTGTGTCACTGCTGAAACGATTTCTGCTGCATAGATCCGAGCCAGATCCTCCCTGTAATTTTTTATTAATAAAGAATGAGTTCAGAAACTATGGACACTGACTATTAGAGAACAACTCCGCAGCAGTCAAATAGTTACCTGAAAAGGCCATGATGGTAAAGCTGAAAAAACAGGTGACCACCATTGATAAAGTCCAGAACAAGGTAAAGTCTATATTTGGTCTGCACATTCGTCACAAGATAAAAAAAAATAAGTATACATCAATTAAAGCCTAAAATTATGCAGAAATTCAAATATTCTACAGCTCAAATATAAAAGGGCCAATGGCTTTTTTTCCTCCTCTGTTGAGTAGATGATTTAAAGCTGTAAATTAAATATCTCCTATTTTTGTCTCCCCCTCTTCTCCCAACCCCCACTTATGAAAAATATGCAGACAAGAAAGTGAACAATGAAAATGAGAAGATTGGAAATATTGAAGGAGGGACATGACTTGGAAGAATTAGGCTCTTAGAGAGATGTACCTGGAAAGAGTATCTCAGCTGGACAACAAAGGGATGGTCAATCTTTGTTAAAATATCCCTCTCTGCTTTCATATATTCAGCATGGTTTTTCTCCATGATCTTATCCTTCCTCATGACCTTCATAGCAAATATTTCAGATGTGCCCCTCTTTTTCACCTGATAAACTTTTGCAAATGCCCCTTGCCCAACAACTTTTAAAACCTCAAAATCCTCAAGACCTACTGTTTGTGTCTTCATCATATTATCACAGACCTCAGCAACAGAATCATCCGTGGAGGTGTCCTGACCTATTGTACTGGTCATATTCATAACAGAGTCAAGAAATTCTATCTGCTCTTCAGTCTCATGAATGGTCAGGCCACTGAGGTTCAGAGATTGGCTAACACAAGCAGAAGGACCAACTAGTGAATGGGATCGATTGTAAATGACCTCAGGATCATCATAAACAAGCTCATTTACTTCACCACTTTTTTTATTGCTGACTTCATTTGAGGCATGAACAGGTGGAGGGCCAAATACATCAGAAAAGTCTAACTCAACCTGTTCGGAAGAAACAACATCTGGTGGACTCACAGGTAAGAGTATCTGGCGCTGGATAGGTTTGCGCCTGCCATCTTTTGTCACGGAAGGTAGCATTTGAGAAGAAACCATGCTGAATTATCTTAAATGTAGGATACAGATAGCCAATTATCAATCAGCACTACAACTGGATCTTTACCAAGTTGCAGAATAATGAAGAATCGGCCTTAAACAATGAGATATCTATTTTTGGAGATCTCAAGATCTTCAATAGCAAGCAAAAGAGAATCCAGAAGAAGAAGCTGCTCTTGTTTCCCAATTTGCAGGAAACTCTGAATGCCACTGAGGGTGTAGAACTCATGAAGATCTTCCGTCAAGTCTGCAAAAGAAAACAGAACGACAAAGAATCGTGAGGAGGCCTTAGTTTAGAAGTTGAAAGATTTATTTCACAAACAAACTCATAGAGCTCTTTATTAGCAGCCAGGAAGTAGGCTAAATAATATTGACTAAATCTCATTAATTTTCCTAACCAATTTAATGGTGGTGTAATAAACATGGTGTGTTTATGATGGTTCAAGAATAGTTTGCAGTGTCTCAGAAGAACCACAATATGAAGTTCAGTGATTGTTTCTTCATATACGCATAGATATCTAGACAAAACTCAACTGAAACCAAAATTGGACAGTTATAATAATGGAAAATTGAATGCAAACTAAACGTAGATCTGGTCAGGTGCATATGATAAATTAATGCATCTTAAATGGTTTCAAAGTTCAAAAAAGTAATCAGGTAACATGAATTGGACACTCAATAAGGAAATCTTACAATTAATTTCAAAGCTAACACGGGAATAATACACTCAATAATCACAAAAGAAAACTCTTTGTAGAAAATAGCATCAGCATTCAAAGCAGACCAAATTGAGATCTATTACGAGTGTTAAAGAAAATTCAGTAACAATCGGCGCAAAACAACAGTAGAACCAAGAGATCCAAATGCAAGATCGAATCTTTGGTCAAAATAACGCACTGCAAATATAATTTTTCTTCAGAAGACAAAAGGGAATTGCTGGGCCTCCACAGAAATTTGTGAACGAATACAACAGTGACCGTCCAGATTAGCAGGCGCAGACACGCAATTGTTCTACCAAACACGAAAAGAAAGAAGAAGAAAAAAGAAAAGCAAATGGTTATCAAGATCTGAGAAGCGGGATGCATGTGCAAAACCGCGCTGCAGAGTTGGAAATTCGAATTTTCCAATTTCATATGCAAAAAGCATAACAGAAAATAGAAAACACCAGATTTGTAGAGCGCATCCCAAATTCAGAGAGAGAAAAAAGAACAAGAATCCCAGAAACTGTACCTTGGGAGGGCTGTGGAGGAGGCGAATTGAGGAGCTGTTCTGAAAATTTCAGGGGGAAACTAACCAAAATATGGGCTGTCGAAGGGGTTATATATATATGTACCGTGTATATACACGACTCGCAAAATAAAAGGAAAATAAAAAATAAAAATTATTATATATCTGAGGTGGCGTGTGATTAGTGGTTGATGAGGGGGCTTGAGTTGGGCGAGTGGGGGCCCACCAATAGCAAAAGAATATGCCTTCTTTCTTGACCATATGCCCTAATCTTGATAGCCAATAGGCAGCTGATTCGAGATTTACTGATAGATAGCACATACAATTAATTATTTTTCTTTATTAAATATTGTAATATCATTTTTTATTGGACTAGTTTTAACCCCGTGCGACGCACGAGCTTTTATTTTGTTTTATTATTTTCAATTGTGATTTGATTATTTGAGAAATGAAATAATTTTATTATACGAATAATAGTAATGATAGATGTGTATATTAATATTTTTCTTTATTAAATATTGTAATATCATTTTTTATTGGATTAGTTGTCCCTATTTTTATTTATTTAATTCATCCTATCAATTTATTTGTCTCTTTTTTTTATATATAATTTTTTTTGTGATTTTATTACTCACATATGTATGGCGCATGAAGAATATCTTCCACAAAACTTGGAGTTTATGTTTTTCTATTGATAAATTTTATTATTTACTTTGGTAGTTATGTTATTAATATTAGGTCTATTTTTAATACATTATTGAAAATAAGAATCCAATTACTAAATTTTATGGGCAGGCACCTATACTTTTGGGTGCCAAGTTTCATTTCATTGCTCGATATATTATGTATAAATTAAAAAGAAAAGTCTGCAATACATACATTTTTTAATGCAGGTTTGATTTATTACAGTTATTTATTAATTCATAAAAGAATTTCTTACCTATTTCTTGCACATTCTTAACAATAGTGTGATATATACTCCATCCGTTCCAAATCAATAAGCCTTGAGATCTGGATACGAGTATTTTATAGTAAAATAATAGAGAGAAGATAAATTTTATTGATGATGTAGTTGTTCAAAAAGTAAGAGAGAGATATTAATTCCAATCAATAATGTGGAAGAGAGAGAAAACAAGTGAATCATAATGACATAAGATCTAAACAATGAGTTATGTTGGAGTATTTATTATGTAGTGAATTTTTATTTTAGATAACGTCCTATTGAAATAAGATATCCAAATAAAAAATAATAATATACTGATTTAGGATGGAGGAGTATAAGATTTTTTCACAATAAATCAAGCAAAGAAATAAACATCTAAGAGTATTTTAATCCCTCACATAAATTTGGGCAAAGAGTGCATGTATTTGTAAAAAATGGAATTTTTTTTATAGAGACTTAGTGAAAGTGGACAATTTTTACCTATTAACACATGTATAATATAGATGATTGTAATTTCAATTTCTTTTTTCCTTTTTCAGATATGTAAATATTGAACTTCGATTCGAGCTTTTAGAGTACAAAGATAATGAATTGGATATATTATTATGAGTGAACGACAAATAAGGTATCCATTCTTTAAAGGTTGTATATTCACGGTCTCTAAATTTTAAAATTCACTTTGAATATAATTATTCTAAGCATTAATATCTTTTAATGTACTTTTTCACTATTTGGACTTATTTTCTTACAACAAAATTGTCATATCAAATTGTGTTAATTCGATATTAAAAATTAGTCAAAGCATTAATTCTTGAATGAGAGAAGTATCTTTAGTTCTGATTATGGTGGAGAAGGTCCATAGATGACAAAGTCCGCGAGAGGCTAAAACGATGGGTGGTGGCATTGTTGCCAACCACAATAGACATTAATCCTCGAGGTTCGCCACTGCCGCCGTAAGTGGTGGCGGTTGTGGGAATTTCCACAGGCTTTCTTGAATGGTTTTTGCCGCGATGTATGTACTTTCCTTTGTCGACAAACGAGAAAAAATGTGTGTAAAGAGGAGAGGGAATAGAGAGTGTCAAAATAAAGGGGGGAGAGAAGTGTGCATGAAAGATGAGAGAGAAGAAGACAAAAAAGGCAATTTGGTTCGAAAATAAATCCAAATAGTGAAAAAGTACCTTAAAGATACGTTTAAGGTGCATTTTAAAGTCAAGAGACCGCGAATATGCAACCCTTAAAAACGAATACCTGATTTATAGTTCACTCTATTATTATACTCTTAAAACCTTCATGTTTAAATTTTAATAAAAATAATAGTAAATTAATACCCAAAATATAACCACTACTTAGCATAAAAAAGTTAGAATTAGAGAAAACATGATGAAACCCCAAAATAATAAAAAGAAAGAAGGTTCAACTTCATACAAAAATCAAAGTTCACATAGTTGTGCAAACTGAATGATTTGCTGATAGTGCAAATTAATACGAAGAATCTAATATTTACGCAATCGCTGAAATCGAAGAATCAAAGATTCACATAGTTCTTAAATGCATTTATGCATTTCTTAGCATGTCAAAAATTGAATACTCCATCTGTACGCCATTAAAAGTCCCATTTTGCCATTTCGATACGTCCGCCATTACATGTCTCATTTGCTTTTTACTATTTTTGGTAAGTAGGTCCCACAATTCACTAACTCATTCTACTCATATTTAATTATAAAATTAATATATAAAAGTGATATATATATTCCACTAATCTTTTTTCACTCACGTTACCGTACATTTCTTAAAACCCATGTCGTTTTCAAATAGGTCATCTATTGGCGGACGGAGGGAGTATAACATTTGACAAATTGAATACGTCCATTTTAGAAAAATTATAAGAGAGGGGAAATGTGAAATAGTATTGTGTTGAAACTTTTAATTTTGAACGGCTTCCAAGCACTTGTAACAAACTTAGCTTATAATAAGTACTAGCCGTTGCTGCCGGTCAGAATTTTATCTACTTTTCAAATTCAAATCCGTTCCTCCCCTTCTTCTTCCTCTTCATCCACTCTTTTTAGCTCTTAACCACTCACTCCTCTTTTCATCAACACTCTCAAGGACATTGAATTTTTTTTGAAAAAAGAATGCTGGTAGCTCAATCCCCAATCTCTGGCCATCAGCTGCACCAGCAGCCGAGAAGTGGCCGCAAGCCGCTCCAGCCGAAGAACTCGTCGTCAAGTCCTTTCGATACAAAAGCGAAACCAAAGAGTGTTGTTTGGGGTGAAGTAGATCAGAATAACAAGGAGAATATTTACTCCACCCCTGTAAAAAATGGGTGTTTTCAATTTCAGATTGAGTCGTTCGATGCGTCTCTGGCGGAGGAGCTGAGCGCCATTCGCGAAAAGGTTGAGAGGCTGCGGGTTGACAAGGAAAAGACTGATAAAATGCTGAGAGAGAGAGCCCTCTTGCTGGATTCACAGATGAAGGAGATCGCTGATAGAGGGATGCTGCAGAAGCAGCTCGAGATTGAGGTTGATCGCCTCTTCCGATTGAAGGAGATCAAGATATCCTGCACGGTATCTAGATAGTTCTATAATTCAAGATTAATGATAACTGATTTTACTGGTACTGATTATTGGTCGGAATTTATAGAGCATATCGCCACTTCGGTCATTGAGGGAGAAGGAGCAAGCAAAGAGGATGGATCAACAGCAGGATGAGTTCAAGGCAAGTTTAAATTTTTAAGGCTCAGGGTTTATCTTTTGCTCCTTACTTTCAACTATCAATTCATGCAGCTACGAAATGGAAAATTAAATATGTTGTGAGTTAGTTGCTGTTTTGTTTTCAGGGCAAGAATCATTCTGGAAACGGGGATGAACTGAAAGAAGAAACCTCCCTGAATTCACAAGTAAAGAGTGAGAATTGAAGTAATTAGGATACTCTCTGTCCTTGCCATTTCTGTTTTTCCTCTGGAAAAATCAGAGGCATATTCTCATTAGTACATGGTATTTGATCTGAGAATGTTTCTGTTGTCTTGTATTGTATTGTATGGTCACTTTCAAAAATCGACAAGTCTTTGGGCAGCTTTTCAGTGTTCTTTTTTGCTTCTTGTTAGGCTTTTGTACTCATTTACATGTTACAATTGAACTGCCAGTCCAAATATATTTAAAGGAGTTGGTGTTTCATTTAAAAGAATATTTTGACATTATTAATATTTGGCAAGTATGTAACATATACTATAAACAATGCTTACGGTCATGAAAAGAAAAGGAAGACTGGTAATGCGATTTAACTCCAAAATTCAGTGTAACATATTTAGGTTTCGGACAGAAATAATGTCCAAATCTTAGTAGCTTCACACCACGTGTGGATGATAACTTTATTTGCTGTGTTCTAGACTTGACCAACTAACAATTCCTGATTTAGATTTGATCAACTAACTGCGGTTTCTTAGATCTGTATGCTTTACGCTCCTAAATTAGTGTCTCTACAGTTGATAAACAATAAAAAACAAGAATGAACAAAAATGGTAGTACGTTTATGGAGTTGTAATTTACGTGAAAAAGATTGAGATTTTACATGCATTAAGCATATAATCAAGACATTACAAATCTATCTCCCTGATCTGTTTTCCTGTTTATATTCATTCAGAAAACAGTCAAATTAATATTGATATTCGCTTGTATCTGCCAAACTTAATATTTTGATCTCGAGGGATTTGTTTTCTTGATGTAAAATCGGAGTCTTGGAGAAAAAGGGCTCTTTCTTTCTTGATTGAAAGTGAGAATTTTTAGACATATACACACTGATAGAAGAAGATGAGAGAAAAGCTGAGCGTTTTCGCGTGGGTGTGTGTGTTAATGTTTGGATCAATCTGTTGGGGAAGGTT
>JAYDZE010365590.1:0-17465 GCA_034509125.1 Monilaria moniliformis
CATGGTGCCAACCGAGCAAAAAATCTTTATCAGCTTTCGGATTATGATTTTGTTATAACAACATATGCAATTGTTGAGGCAGAATATAGAAAATATGTGATGCCTCCTAAAGACAAATGCCAGTATTGTGGAAAATTGTTTTATGAGCATAAGTTGAAAATTCACTTGAAATATATGTGCGGACCTGGTGCTGTTCGGACTGATAAGCAGGCAAAGCAGCAAAGAAAGGAGCCAAAGTCCAAGAAAATGCCAGATCTCGAGGTTCATACAAGGGAGATAAACAAAGGGAACAAAAATGGCAGTGGTCGCAAGGAAATGGAAAATGATGATTCAATTGAGAGTTCAGATGTGACTGGCCTAACCTCATCCAAGGGAAAATCTATTTTGCACTGCGCAGCTTGGGAACGCATTGTATTGGATGAGGTAACCCTGATATATTAACCTTTTCGTATGAATCTTTCTATTTTACTTTTACTGGAGTCAAGCCTCTATTTTCTTTGAAGACTGATGATTGTGCTAGTGAGAATCAAATTTTGGGCCTTAAAGTCCTTTTGTTATGCTTGTCTGCCGATGGTCGATATTTATGCCACTTTTTTTTTGCATGTAACAGATTATTTATTTATCCATTTTTTTGGAAGAGATTTATTAATCCATCTATATAATTTTTGTGAACCAGCAATGTTACTTGGTTTGTGTAAGAGAAACCATTTGGCATATCTACCTGCATGATTTGGTCAATGCTGTTGTTTGTTTTATTGAATTTTATAACACAAGGACCCAAACTATTCAAATCACTTTAATAACAATGAAATGGTGAATCAGGTGTGTATTGTTACTGTATTTGTATGATTGTGCTATTTGTAATTCTTTCTCACTTGCCAACTGATTGGATGTCGTTTATTTTTATCAGCTTTCTACTTTATCAATTCATTGGGTCCATTTCAGTATGAATTTCTGATAGCAACTATGACCATCAAAAGTCTTCCATCTTTACAGAGAAAATTACCTCCTTGTGGACTAACTATTTTTCTGCCACAGGCTCATTGTATTAAAGAAAGACGTAGCAATACGACTAGAGCTGTTCTTGCTCTACAATCTAGATACAAATGGGCTTTAAGTGGTACTCCCCTTCAGAATCGTGTGGGCGAGCTCTACTCCCTTGTAAGTTATGGTTGAAGAGTGGTACCCACTAACTTACTGTATTATACTAACAGGTTTGAAATTCCTTTCAGATTCGCTTTCTCCAGATAGTTCCTTTCTCGTATTATTTCTGCAAGGATTGCGATTGCCGTACACTTGATTACAGGTATAGCTTGGGATTTTGGTAATGCCTTTAGAGTTCAAGACTTATTCTCTTTCTCAACCACTTATCTTCTTTCTTCTCCCCCTCACTATTCTGGGGTTGGAGGTGAGAGAGAATGTACAAGAAACCCAAACAAACAAACAGGGCATTGGTATATTTGTGAAGTCTCATCACTTAGAATCAGTAATTTGGGATGTATATCAGGTCAGACTTGTGATGCTTGACTGCAACAATGATATCCTTAGAAATCACAATTATCCTGTTCTTAGAATATTTTTTTTCTCTTTCAAGCCAGTATTTTCTAAGTGCAGGCAGAACTCAACATCCTATTCTGGTTGTTGTCAAATTCCTATGCTTTTATTAGTGTGTTTGCATATGATATGTTTGGGACAAATTCTTTAAAGAGTTAGTGAACAAGGAAGGGTTGAATGAAGACATGTGGAAGGCCAGGATGGCAAAAGTAGTGAGCCTTTCTCATGTATTCAGTTCCTTTGAATGCAATGAGTAAATAAGTCATCTTTCCATTGCTTTTATTGGAACATCAAACCAGGTCTTGCTGTTGTCCTTCTTATGGTTAGATACGGGGGTATTTGCATCTGACCCACTGGGTGTAGTTTTGGAGCATTTACATTTCCGTTACTTACTTTAGAGTAATTTTTACATGAGATCCAGTGCAGTGCACTCTTTTGTATCTTGTAGTGTTCTAATATTATCATAACTATTTTCTTTTTTGTCTTTATCTTGATCTATATGCATTAACCTTAGTACGAGTCTGGCAGGAGATATCCAACTTCAGTGATCTGCTTTTGTTTCCTTTTAACTTATCCTCTTCATAGCTATATTGTAATTCAATTGTGTCTTGCTGTTTAAATATCTAAACCTTTTATGTGTTACAGTTCAGCAGAATGCCCGGGATGTGAGCATAAAAATGTTCGGCACTTCTGCTGGTGGAATAGAGTGAGTACATCTAAATTAATACTACCAGCACTTATCTTTTTCCCTAAATGGTCCAAGATCGGATCGAAGTTCAGCTAGCGAGAATCCGAAGGCATTTTTGTATTTAGACATGTCATATTGACCAGCAATGTTTTCATTCTTTCAGTATGTTTCTACGCCAATACAAGATTCTGGCAGGAAGGGAGGCGGTAGAGGTGCTATGATTTTGTTAAAGCACAAAATCCTGAAAAGCTTAGTGTTAAGGCGTACAAAAAAGGGCAGAGCGGCTGATCTTGCGCTACCTCCTAGAATTGTATGTTTTTCATGTTAAACAATCTGAATTTGTTATTGAATTGGTTCAGCATTGTCGTATATCTTAAGTCTGCTCTAATTCAGGTTACCTTGAGAAGAGATTCTCTCGATGTTGTTGAAGAAGACTATTATACAGCACTGTACAATGAGAGTCAAGCACAGTTTAATACGTATGCCATCTAAATTCACCATCTATCATTTTGAGTTTTTAAGTATGGACTAATGCTTTTCATGATATATCCCATGTACTGGTATAGAGTTTCATTTGCTTGGAAGTAGTCAAGAGGCCTGTCATCCGCTAATTTCATACGGCTCGCCTAGCCTATCAAAGTTTTTGCTGGTGTAGCTAGATTTCTTGATTACGTTTCCTTTTGTATCTAGGTTCAGGAATCAAGTCATATGCTATTCTGATTGTTGTGGTCATCAAATTCTTGATTTTTGTTTCCCGTACATGAGTCATGAGTATATTATTATAAGTTAGTAATGTCGTACTGTTTATTGCAAAAAAGTTTACCCCCTCCACGAAGGTTAATGAAGGTCACTTTTATCATACCATATTCTTGTCTTATTGGCAGATACGTCGATGCAGGAACACTGATGAATAACTATGCCCACATATTTGATCTACTGACACGCCTTCGTCAGGTTATTGTTCGATCAGCCTTATACTAAAATCTTGGTTCATTTGATGTTCAACATATCAATACAATGTGTATGTATTGTATATGACTTCAAAAACAATATAAGCAGGATTTGGCATCTAACTTTAGCATATTATGAATTTCTATAATCAAATGTTCGTAATCAGGGTTAGTCTAGTGAAGTATTTTGTCTTTTAAAGATTAGTTGTGAGGCAACATACTATTATTTAAACACCAAATTTGGAGAAGACATGTCATAAAAAACAAATAAAGAAAATGGGATAGTGTCAACATGGATCTTTTTATGGCTCCCCAACTCTTTTAATATCTCAATCTGCTGATCTTTAACTAATCCAACTAAAATGCAGGCAGTTGATCATCCCTACCTTGTGGAATATTCTCTTACTTCAATGGAAAGAAAGGGCAAAGCAGTTGATACTAGAAGTGATGTAAAATGTGGTTTGTGTAATGACACCGAAGAAGACACAGTGGTGAGTTCTGTACAATTTGTTGTAACTGTTGGTATCCCTAAACTGTGGAGATACTAATTCAATCCTCTCTCTCAGGATGTTCTACCTTACATTTTCATTTGCACAGTATCCACATCTTTAGCTCAAACATATCTACTGAGATACTTATATTTATATCTATGTACCTAGGACTTATGATGCTAATTGGTGTTGCACTTTCTAAACTGTTGCTTAGTGAAGTGACAGTTCAGTAGTCATTGAAATTGAATGGTTTGTCCATCCAAGCATCAAATTGATTCTAGTGTCACTTGAAGTAGATTTTGACAAGTAATGAATTATGAAAAATGGAAAGCATTCAAGATGCATATATGTTGCATCTGTGGTCGACTTTGTAACTTGATCAAAAGGTTAAATTGTTATATGCTACAGCTGCCCATTTTCAATCCAGGCATTATTTCATCTATTAGTTGACAATGGATATTCTTGACTCATTGAATGCTGAATGGTGAATGATTAAATCAGCTGTGTTTTGAACTTTTGATTTCATAGCTCGTTGCTTGATGTTGTAAGTAATTGTGATAAATCTTACTTTAATCTTGATGCGTTTCAGTTTTGCATGGGTTATTACTCTTTTTCTAATATCTCCGTGTTTTGAAATTCTGCTGATTGCTCATTTGGCACAACAGGTCACATCATGTGGGCATACCTTCTGCAAACCCTGTTTGATTGATTTTAGTGCTAGCATGGGACAAAACTCCTGCCCTACTTGTTCAAAGCTACTTACTGTTGATTTCACCACCAACAAAGATGGGAAAGAACAAAGGTCAAAAACAACCATTAAAGGATTCAGACCGTCGAGTATTTTGAATAGAATTCAGCTTGATGATTTTCAGACAAGTACAAAAATTGATGCTTTGGTATGTGCAATTTGAAATATCTCCTCAACCCTTCGATGAGAAAAAAGGAAATAAGATAATTTGATTTTTGCAATATAAATGATGATACATGCATCGCCGATTTGCTTTTATTGTTATTAATTTACTGATAGGTTGATTAGTGTTCCTATGTTTAGCTTTTAGTTAGGTCAAATATTTTTCTTTTTTGGATCTCAATTTATTAAGGATCAATAGGGTGCTATCCTAAAGTAGCTGTTTACTGTGTTGAGAGGTTCTGTTTTTACTCTGTCAAATTGGAGTTCTGTTGCTTTATTGGTATATACTGCAGTTTACATTTTAGATTTATCTGTTGCAACTGCTCAATTGTGAGTATACTTGACTACAGAGGGAAGAAATTCGATTTATGGTTGAAAGGGATGGTTCTGCCAAGGCAATTGTCTTCAGCCAGTTCTCGTCTTTCTTGGATCTCATACACTATGCCCTTCAAAAGGTAAGTTGGTTTTGAACTTGTGAAAAGTTTGGTCTTTTCTTTCCGTGTTTGCTATAATAAAGGAAAACCATGTAACGGTTTAGCTTTTCTTATTTGGTAGTCTGGAGTGCACTGTGTCCAGTTAGATGGGTCCATGTCCATGGGAGCTAGAGATACTGCTATAAAAAAATTTACTGAGGATCCTAGTTGCAGAGTATTTTTAATGAGCTTAAAAGCAGGGGGTGTTGCCCTCAACCTCACAGTAGCATCACATGTAAGAATTTCATTTTCTTCTATCCTATTTGATTACAATTTAATCATTGTAAACTCTTATATTAACGGAAGGTGATTATATTAGCAGTGCTGTGAGTATAAAGTAATTATGCTATTGCCACTCCTTGGATCTTTAGTGCCCTCTAATATCTTGAACACAGCTTCCTCATTTAAGAGGAGATGTTAACTTCCTTGTAACATGCCTGGATTAAATTGACATAATTTGATGTATACTAAATGTGGTGATACTGATATATGGCGATAAGTTAATTAATGACTGTCATTTTGATGTCACTAGGTTTTCTTGATGGATCCGTGGTGGAATCCTGCTGTGGAGCGGCAGGCGCAAGACAGAATTCACCGAATAGGCCAATACAAACCAATAAGGTATGTTAAATGAGCTGTGCATTCCTGACAATTTTCATATCGTATAATAAGTGATGTACACGTGTTTGCCTGTAAGTTTTACATTGGTTCTAATGTTCTATTCCCATTTCTTCTTTTTAAGGATTGTGAGGTTTATTATTGAAAACACCGTTGAGGAAAGGATTTTAAAGTTGCAGGAGAAAAAGGAATTGGTATTCGAGGGGTAAGTTGATATTCTCTTATATGTAAGGGAACAGATAAGAAACATAGATATAATTTTTTTCCTCTCCTCTTGTAAAGGAATGTTTTGATTTGTTCGGATTTACTTCTTCGTTTGATGATTTGTTCTTGAATCTTCTCCAACTCGGCCGCTTGTATTCTTAA
Source organism: Monilaria moniliformis (assembly GCA_034509125.1). Classification (NCBI taxonomy): domain Eukaryota; kingdom Viridiplantae; phylum Streptophyta; class Magnoliopsida; order Caryophyllales; family Aizoaceae; genus Monilaria; species Monilaria moniliformis. The sequence goes on from JAYDZE010365590.1 coordinate 6,051, forward strand.
CTGAGTTACTTTGATGCAGCACGGTGGGTGGATGTTCGGAGGCTCTGGCAAAATTAACTGAAGCTGATCTGAGATTCCTGTTTGTAACCTAAGTTGCATCAGTCCGCTGGAAAATTGCAGGATTTTGTTGTGTCGATCGGTTAGTGTTTCCTTTTGATGAACGAATTGCTAAAACTAGTCTGGTATTTTTGGCTCCTTTTGGCAAAGAAAGCTCACTGCCCCAGTTGTAGTAATTGAACTGACCTTTGATGATACAAGGCATTAATGTGTGAATAGGCATGAATGTGTTAACAGTTATAGCATTTTACCTATATTACAGATCGTGGAGGTGAAGCTGCAAGTAATGTTTTCCTAAATATGGGTAGTTATTTGGTTTATTTGATTTGGTTTTACTGTGTTTGCAACCTAACTGAATAAACTAAATTTCAATTTTTCTAACTGAATCGAATCCAACAAGATCACCCTTAATAACTGAACTTTTTTTTCCCCCTAATCAGTATAATGCAGTTTATTCTATTTTCTATTATGAAAATCGAACCTAAAATTGAATTTCTTTCAATTTCAACAAGCCAAGTTACACTGAATATTGTCATGATTTCACCGAAACAGTTGAAATTCGATTGGTTTGGTGTAGTTCTTTCACGCTTTTTTGCACGTGTAATGCTCATAAACTTAAAAAGTGCGATGCAAGTAAGAATTCAATGGCGTCCACTCTGGTGACGAACGGCCTAACCATGTAGCCATCTAATTATCTAATAACCAGGATCTGATTAAATCTTAATTGCGAACTAGTATGTTTTAATTGCAATTAATAGGCTTAGTAAATCTTAATTAAAAATAAGTAAAGAATAATTAACAAATAAAACTTCGATTACGATGCAAATCCTGAAACCTAAGATACTACTTGGTATGATGGGATTGGGGTGGGAATGGAATAATCATTCTTACCTTCATTTGATTTATTTGCTTAGTACGATATTTTTGCAGGAATTGTCATTTTATTTAGAATCACAATTCCCATTAGTTTAGGAATAGTCTCATTCATTCCCCGACCCAAGATTTTTCATTCCTTTCCTCCCTTCATACCATTCTCCTTTATGTCATTCCGTCATGCCAAACATGTTATAAGTGTTACTTAAGGAAAGGGGTTTAATAGGGCTCGATCAAACATAAAAGTTACAACTAAAACAGAGGATTTCTAAATCATATCATCTATAGCGTGTGGTGCTGCAATTCTCATGAGAAACAGTTTACATCTCCTAATTATAATTAGTCTGCTAGATTGGTTGTGGAAGAGCAATCATCTTAATTTTATATGATCAAATTTAAATAAAGCATGGCGACACCAATCTGACTTTCGATTAAATTGTGGTATTCGATTTATTAATGTAGACGTTGCTGCTTCTGATAGGAAACAAGCCTAGCTCCATTTCACATGGCTTATATTATTATATAATTGTCTAAGCCAGCTAATCTATTTTATTATTATTATTGTCAGTATATTTTATTTTCTTCATTTAATTCCCAATCAATTAACTTGTTGAATTTGAAGATATTAAGTGTATGAATGTGTAGTTCAAAATCCCTTCCAACTCTCAAAAGATATCACACTTTCTAGCAAAAATAAGAAGAAACAATCGCAAAAAGGTATTTTTTGAATAGTTTCAAAATTCACATGATTATGTAGTTTTATATAGATTTTTGAAATCCTCCCTCCCCTTCAAAAATTTTGTTCAATCCAAATTAACGGTAAAAAGTTCCAACTTTCTCAATCCTCAATGAAGGTTATTCGAAAATTCAATATCACATCGGACTGCAAGAAAATTGTTCTGTCAAACTAAAGCTTGGGTGAAATGAGTTGAGAAGATTTACTAACTTCATAGAGTGCGTTCGTCTCATCAGAGCTTCATCAAAACTACTAAAAACAAAAGATGGCTTGACCATTAGGAGAGAGAAGCATTATAGTCATGGATAAGAAAGATTAGCCTTAATAATAATCGATTCTTTCAAATGACCAAATACCACGTTGTAGCTCAAGTTCATTATCGACAAATCATAGCAAGTTCTGATTGACAAAAGCATAGGAACTATAAATGCAAATTCAATGAACTATAGTTGATTAAATTAAGAATCTTGAACTATTCTTTCCAATCATCAAAGAGAAAAGCGAAGAAAATTTTCTTCCTGTAGAGATTAGATTTATTAGTCTTTTGTTTAACAGGATTTCTTTAAATGGCAAGTCTCCATGTGGCGTTTCATCGAACAGTTGGGGCACATACTGAGAATACTATATTCTCACGGGCATTTCGAGAGCATAATTTAATCCAAAGTCTCCTTTAATTATAATTATGCTGGATTAGGTTTGGCTGTCATCGTAATTTATGACCAACGGATTGCTATCGAACTTGGTAAAACGATTTAATTTATAATAATAGCAGCTGGCTGCATCTGTTTGCAACCACCTAAATTTTTTATTTATTTTATCTTAATTAATCATTTAACTTGTTGGAAGTGTGTAACTGTAGGTTTATGAATGTATACTCATCCTAATTAAAATTTATTAGTTAATTTGATGAAAAGTTTATTATTAATCTTTACACTGCAGCCAAGATCACCTCACAAATCAAATAATAGCAATAGCAGGAGGCTGCATCTACTTACTTCCTTACACATGGCTTATATCATTATAATTGTCAAAGCCACCTAAACTATATTTATTGTAACTATTTTTGTCTGGTAAATTATTTTTTATTTTCTCCATTTAATTTCCAATCAATTTGAGTATATTAAGTCTATGAATTTGTTCTTGGAAATCCCTTCCAATTCTGAAAGATATAACACTCTCTACAGTTCAAATCACACTCGCCGGCCAAGATAAGGAAAAGAGTTGAATCGGAAAATCGACTCCGGACCGGCAAAGATAAGAAGAAATAATTACAATAAGGTATGTTCTTTTCTTTGAAATCGTTCGCTTCAGAAAATTTATTTAATCCGAATCAAGGGTATAAAGCTTCCCAACTTTTCTAAATCTTCAATGAAGATTTTCCATAGATTCAACATCACATCAGACTTCAAGAAATTGTGCTGTCAAAGCTTCTACAAAAAGCTTAGTTGAAATGAGTTACGAAGATTCACTAACTTCAACAGCATGCTAGTAATCTGAGAATAGAGAAAAAGGTTAAAAGCTCTTTAGATTTGGGAACTTGCTTGCTATTCTTAAGGATTTTTTTTTTCAAAAAAGTTTTTATTTTGTGAATACTATTCAGATCTCGTGTTCCAGTATTTGCTGTGTCCTAAATTTTTCCACTATTAAATTTGTTTGTTCGGATTTGGACACTATTCTTAAATTTGGATATGAATTCAGGGTTTTGGTTTTTGAGATTTAGCTTCGGTTAAAATTCAGCCCACAAATCCATTTATATTTGTTATGTCACATATATTATTTTTTATAAGTGTTCATCTAATTTTCTAATTCCTATATTTTCAAAGTACAAACTGTAACTTATAATAAAAAAAATAAGAGTTCTCTTTATCTCCATTGAAAACTACAAACGGTAGAAAAAAATTGCAGAAAATATTTCGTTTTGGGGGAAAATAATATGAATCAAAATTTAAATCAGCCATCCCTAGCAATATTCGATCTAAATCAGCCATCCCTAGCCCAGTGGGCCATGAGAAGATCGGGGGAAGCTTGAGCACCCAACACTAAAAATGGTTGTTAAAACTTATAGTTTTGAATTTTTGTTTTAAAAGTTTTGATTTTTGCATATTTCTTTTTTAGAGTTAATATCTCAAAATATCTATTTTTCTATTTTAAAGATAAAAAATTAAACTTTTTAAAGAAAGATTAAAAATATAGTAAATTTTTGGTATATTTTGCCCTAATTAATGTAAAATAATCTTAATTCACAATTAAGAAGCTTTGTGGTTGTGAATTGTAGGTAAAATAGGACCAATTTCAGAGTAAAAAGCATTTTGATCGTGAATTGTAGAAAAAATAAGGCCAATTTGTACTTGTGAATTATTTAATAATAAGTGTAAAATTATCTTAGTGGCTTTTCAAAATAAAAATAAAAAATCTTAATGACTACTTTTAATCTTTACAATAATAAAATGAATCTTTTATTAGCCCACCCTCTTTTTACCCTTAAAAGTAACAACAAGGAATAAGTAATGTATAATCCATGTCTCGGGTAAATGTAAAGATATACAGTGTACTGCATATGCTCATTCTTAAGCCTTAATTCTTAATTCGTTTCAATAGCCTTCGGACCCCACACAGTGTGAACTCATGCACCTGTTCATCCACCCCCAAGTAAAAAAAAAAAAAAAAAAACGTTTCTATGTATACATGCAAAATTAATATTACAATTTTCGTACGTGCTGTTCGCCCAGAAACATGTCGGAGGCCATCATCGTGGGGGTGTTACAGGATCTGGAGAGTTTTCAGTTTGAGACGCTGAGTATCTACTACCAGCGAATCTTGAAAGACGTAATTGATGAGCTGAGAATGATGCTGGATTTCTTGAGAGACAAGAAATCGGAAGAGAGGAGCAGACTAAATTATTTGGTAGCTGACTTTGCCGAGATAGCTCAAAATTTAATGGACGACATGATTCACTGTGGCTTTGATAGTGCAATCTGCAAAGCCCGAGATTGGCTGAGGAAGAGAAAAAAGCGCATAATGGAGTTTAGAGTTGGCGGAGAGGAGACGGAGACGAAACCACAAAGTGTTGGAGAAGAAGGCGTTGTGGTGGGCTTGGAGGAAGACGTCCACCAGCTTATTGGCAAAGTTATTCTTAACGAGGAGTCGGAACCTGTAATCTCGTCCATTAAGGGCATGCTTGGTGTGGGAAAGACAACTCTTGCCAGACAAGTATACAACCATGCCGACGTCGTTGCCCGATTCAAGGAGCGCCGTGCATGGCTAAGCCTTTCTAGTCACACAAGTATGAAGCAGGTGCTTCTGCAACTGATACTTCAGTTGGTGGTGCCAATTCCTGATTCGTTGTTGCTGGAGGAAATGGACAACAAGAGTCTCCGACGAATGCTAGGACAAAACCTGCAAGAAATGCCATATTTCATAGTTGTCGACAACCTGCTGAAAGAAATGCACTTGGAATCCATCTTTGATTATCTTCCAAGCTACGGTATGTTCGTCTTTATTGCTTATCTGAGATTTAATTCTGCATGCTTAAACTTAGGTTAAAAGAGAAATTAACATGCTTTTACAAGACATGGAAATCCTTCAAACTTGATTATAATAATTTGATTTGTTTTAATAAGTGCATCAATTTGTTCCTACTCAATGTGTTAATATATCAAAATAGTTATCTTTATGTTATAAAGATAAAGAAAATAAAACAAATTGCCACTTTTTGGCTTAAAGTAATGTTTTGCGCTTAATTGGCGAATTCAAGACTAAGTTCACTACCGGACCTATTCTTAGTCAATGTGAATTTCTCTCTTAATAAGACAATTCACGATCAAACCTATTCTCGATTGTGAATTCCATATTTAAAGGGCAATTCATGACCATTAATAGGTTTGGTCGTGAATTGCCCTTTAAATATGTTAATTCACGAGTAAACCTATTCTTAGTTGTGTAGATCGAAACTTGTAGAAGTATAGACCGTATAGTACAAGATATCTAGTTTAGATAAAATGTGTGATCAGAAACACGTTTTTTGGACGAATCAAAATACATTACATTGCAGTACTTTTAATATTATCACGATATATTCATAAGAAGGAATCTAAAATTTAAGAATCTTGGAAGGCCGAAAAATCAACTGACTATATGAAATAGTCTAATAATCCAAAATTCACAGTTCAATAGCCATCTTAGTCTCCCTTTTGGCATTAATTATTCTTAACATGTATATGATCAGGCAATGGAAGTAGATTGCTATTCACCAGTCCCTCTGATATTAAACAAAACGTCTATTATTGTCATAAGATGAAACCTTTGGATTTTGATAAGAGCTGGCAGTTGTTTTTGAAAACAATATTCAGTGGCGATAAATTTACAAGTGATGAGAACAAAATCTCAAAGGACTTGGAGAGAAAGGGGAGAGAGATGTTGAAAAAATGTGGAGGTTTGCCGTTAGCTATAATAAATGTTGGAAGGCAGAAAGCAAAAGAAAGACTTTCGGGGATTGAATGGGAAGAACTTTTTGATTCAATTGATTTGGGTGAATCATTGAAGTTATTGGAACCGATGTATCATAGATTGGATGAACAACTCAAGGAATGTTTCTTGCATATGTCCTTTTTCAAGGAAAATGCAATAATGAGGGAAGAAAAGTTGGAACAGATTTGGACTGTAAGAGGATTAAACACGCAAAGAGAAACAATGATTGGAAGATACGTTCCAACATGTACATACCATTTAGTTAATGAATCCATTATTGAAGTCGTGCACGAGTTCCAATACAAGTATGAAGTAAAAAGGTGTCGCATGAATCCTCTACTGCACATGCTATCCATCAAAAAAGCAGAGGAGAAAATGGGCTTTCAGATCATAAGGAGCAATGGAAATAGTCAATTCTCTCAGATTCCTCGTCATCGTGTTATCTATTGTAGCAGAGAGGAGTTTAATCAGTCCACGAATCAAGACAAACATCTTGTTTCTCTCATCGTCCATGGAGGTGGTAGCTGCTTGGACGATGCTAGCCCATCTTATTGGAAGAGTTTTGAACTACTCAATATACTCGACATGGAAGATTTGGGGGTGAAGACTTTATCAGAAACTATCGGCACATTGATCGAGTTAAGGTACTTGGGATTGAGAAACAATTACATACATGAGATCCCACACTCCTTTGGGGGCTTAAAAAAGCTTGAGACTCTCGATATAGCTCTAAACTTTTTGGTGGAGGTGCCGGATATTATAGGGGAAATGGTTGGCCTTCGTAATCTCCACATGTCAGATGTGATTTGCCGGAAGCCTTTGAAAATAGATCAGCTACAGAATCTTGAGACCCTCACCTACGTCTCGATTTATGATTGGACATATGAGGACTCGAGCATGGAGATGATGACTCGTCTCCAAAAATTGGGCATTGAAGAAGTTGATGAAAACTCAGATGTAGGAAAGTTCTTTGCATCACTGGCTAAGTTGCGGAGCCTTAAGCGCCTTAACTTGAGAGGGTTTCGTTTCAAAAGCATGCCATGTTTGGACGAGCTTGGTATCCCAGCAGGACCTTATGAACTCAAACTAGACGGACTCCTAGCTAAGCTACCAATTAGTTTCCCTGGAAGTATTACTTACTTGGTTTTGGTAAATACTTGCCTTGACGAAGACCCCATGCAAGAATTACAGCATCTGAAATATCTAAAAGTCCTCAAACTGCGGAATGCATACACTGGTCAACAAATGGTGATCCCAAGACACAAGTTTCCCAAGATCCATGTCCTGCGCATCAATGAGTTGTGGAATCTGAGAAATGTACAAGTTGGAAAAGGTGCAATGCGGCTTCTCAACCAACTAGAAATCAAGAATTGCCCACATCTGGAGACCCTCCCAGAAGGGATTGGGCTGATGCATCTGAGGAAGTTAAAAATAGTAACAACCAAAGACATTGCAACAAAGATCAGAAATTCGGGCTTAATCTCCAAAATAGTGGAAGTGGATATTAGTCCATAATTTGTAAGTTGATATATTTTGTTTGTTGGCATTTGAATGCGTGTAATTTTTTCTTCTTTCTTATTTTCCCGCTTTATTATTGTGTGCTTGCAAATTTGATCAAATATATGTGGTTGGTGATGCTGAAATCAGACATTAACTTCTTTCAAACTGTAGATCCAAAAGAGTGCATTTGAATAGAGTTTGTGTTGGGTCGATCTGACAATAAGGTTTATTGATTAATAAATCTTAATTGAAATTAAGATGTCAGATTGGGTTCCTTTTGAGATAGACGGTTAGGTGGGTTAGTGAAGGAGGGTGCTGTCTTGAGCAGGTTGTGAGAATATTTCCAAAGCTTCTCGCCCAACACTGTGGAGCGCTCCAATTGTTCGATGAAATGCGGATAAGAATCTGTGGCATCTTAAACTCTTGTAACATGAAGGATAGTGGACCTCCTCCTCCTGTTAATTCTTCTTCTACATCTCTTTCTATCCTTACTCTGTCTGATAATCAACTCACTTGTTCCTCGTTCGATTGATCATCTAGCATAAGCACTGGTCTAGTGGAAATAGACATGTCATACAATGCTTCAGGTCGCCCGACTCCTGATGCACTAATAGAGATATTTGTTCTTATTGAGCATTTTGATCTCTCCAGTAACATGCTTGAAAATCAAATCCCAAATTCTGGAGTTAGCTCATAATAAACTGAATGGATCAGTACCAGACCTGAGAGCATTTTCTGCAGGCTCCATTCCTCTTAAGTATTGGCCAACTCTCCCAGCTTCATGTTCAAGATCTTACCATCTCATCAAACTTGATAAGTTAAAGATTTTAGATTTATCCTTCAATTCATTGATCTTTCATATTGCCCTGATTGGAGTCAGCAGGATGCAATGTGAGCCCATTTTTCCCAAAATGGATCCGAACAACAATTTTTCTGGAAAAATTCCGACTGGCGTTGTGCCCCGAAGATAGCTTGCAGCTGTCCACCACTTATATGGAAAAATATCTATATACAATAATCATGAATTATCTTTCATTTATTATGTCGATTTTTAGTGATTATAATTTAGCCAACCTTCGCTTTACTATTTTGTCTTTTCCCATTTGATTTTGGACGCAATTCTTACGTAAAATCATCATGAATCCATTTTATGGATTTGTATTGGTTGTAACTTAGTCACACTTCCCTTCACTAGTTTGTTTATATGTTTGAAAATTCTTTCGTCATTTAAAACCCCAATCTCTACGTTATCTTATCATGAATTATCTTCAAACAATTTCTAAATTATTGGCGATTATAACTTAGTCGCGCTTCACTTTCCTCGTTTTGTCTTTCAAGTTGACTTGCAAGTCGTCTAAGCAAGTTGGACTTTATTTTTGGAATTGCACCATTTTATCGTGACCTATTTAAACCGTTACACTTGATGTTGACAAGGAAAAATATGGGATACGATCAACGCATATCATAGCCAGAATTAGAGTTATCTATTTAGGAAATTTCTTTCTTTCTATATACACGTTCTTGATCTCTTTAAATAGGATCTCCTATGTAAAACTATTATGACATTCTTGAATTAAAAAAAATACTCTCCTGCGTTTTTACACTTGAGACATTGGAGTATCCTACGAATATACATCACTTTCATTAAGAAATAGAATAGCAATAAAATTTCTTCTTTTTGTTCTAGTCTGCATATATGTTTCAGGAGATGCAGAAGTGAGATGCATAGAGAGGGAGAGAGAAGCTCTTCTAAGCTTCAAGAATGGCCTCACCAGTGATAATGGCTTCCTCTCGTCATGGCTAAGTGATGAATGCTGCGAATGGTATGGTGTTGAGTGCAGCAACACTACTCGCCATGTCATCACCCTCCAACTTAATATTGCTGATTATGGTGGTGTATTGAGAGGCAAGGTTGGTTCTTCATTGCTTGAGTTGCATCATTTGAATTATCTTGACCTCAGTTGGAATGATTTCAGAGGCAATCCAATCCCGAAATTCATTGGTTCCATGAAACAGTTACAACACTTGCACCTCAGGGGTTCTAACTTTTCTGGGATTGTTCCTCCTCAGATAGGGAACCTTACCAACCTGCAATCACTTGCACTCTCACATAACTCTTGAGGACTGAGAATCTCGAATGGCTTTCAAGTCTCTCTTTGTTGTCTCATCTTAGTTTGAGTCAAATCGGCTTAAGTCATACAAACTAGCTGCAACATATCCTAAGTCTTCATTCCCTCTATGAATTGCACTTGAACTCTTGTAGCATGAAGGATATTAACCCTTCTGTTAATTCTTCTTCTACATCTCTTTCTATCATTAGTTTGTCTGATAATCAGCTCACTTCTTCCTCGTTCCATTGGTTATCTAACATAAGTACAGTTCTAGTGGATATACACATTTCACACAATGCTTTAAGAGGCCCAATTCCTGATGCATTAATAGAGAGATTGGTTCTTATTGAGAATCTTGATCTTTCTAATAACATTCTTGAAGGTCAAATCCCAAAATCTTTGTACAATCTGGGTTATCTGCGCGTCTTAGTTCTTTATCAAAATGACTTAAAAGGACACCTTGATGAGTTGTTTGGAAATAAATCTGCGAAAGGAATATTGGAATCACTCCAAATTCTGGATTTAGCTCATAATAAATTCAACGGATCAGTGCCTGACCTGAGAGCATTTTCTGCATTGACTGAAGTGTACCTTGGGGGAAACAACTTCACAGGCTCCATTCCTATGAGTATTGGCCAACTCTCTAAGCTTCATGTTCTAGATCTTTCTAATAATTCGTTGAAAGGCGTAGTCTCTGAATCCCATCTCATCAAGCTCGACAAGTTAGAGATACTAGATTTATCCTTCAATTCATTGATCTTGCATTCTGCTCCTGATTGGATTCCAACTTTTCAGTTGCATTATATATTGTTAGCAGGATGCAATGTGGGCCCATCTTTCCAAAATGGATCAAAAATTAGAAGAATCTCACAAGACTTAGATCTCTCTAGTGCTAATATAGCAGATGAAGCGCCAACGTGGTTGTGGAGTGTATCCCCTTCATTGCGCACCTTATCTCTTTCTGACAATCGAATGATACGAATTGATTAACGAACGTCGGATAGAGAAGGCTTTGAGTGCTTTCAAACTCCAGAATTAGGGAGGCAAAGAGGGAGAAGGTCAAGGACGACGATCTAGAGAGAATAAAAAACTCACGACCTAACAGATAATGATGCCATTTTTGCACAGCTTCCGCAATAGCGTATAATTCCTTGTGGTACGTCGAAGCAGCCAACTTTCAAGGCCCAAACTTCTTACTGAAGAAAGCGATGGGTTGTTCCAGTTGTAATAACACTGCCCCGATTCCTGTAGAACAAGCATCGGTCTCAACAATAAAGAGCAAGGAAAAATCGGGTAGGCGTAAAACGGGTGCAGAAGTTATGGCAGTTTTTAAGTGATCAAACATTGCACGGGCGGAGTCGGACCATACAAACACATCTTTTTTTAACAAGTCTGTGAGAGAGCAGCCAAATGAGAGTAGTGACGTACAAACCGTCTATATTAACCGGTGAGCCCCAAAAAACCTCAGAGTTGTTTGAGATTAGATAGCACCGGCCAATTAACCATACAATCGATTTTGCTAGTGTCGGCCTTTAACTCCCCACCTGCAATTATACGCCCCTAATACTCAATAGAGGATTGGCCAAACGAACACTTGACTCAACCTTACTTAGATTATTTTACTTGCAAGTGTACAAGGTTTTGTAGATAGGGTAAGTACAAGAGTATCGT
>JAYDZE010365701.1:0-17465 GCA_034509125.1 Monilaria moniliformis
CCACTGAAGGCGAGTCCATAGCAAGCCACAACGCAAGTTTGAATAACGGTATTCTCTTGGCGGGTAAATGGCTTGGACGAGAATCCCAATTTGGTCAAAAACCCGGTCCAGGATTTGACGGAGAAGAAACCGAGCAAACCGGCGGCGACGTTGAGCGACGGGATGATCCCGACCGTCAGGTTTAGCTTGTGCGTGATTATGCAGAAGAGAGCGCCCAAGACGGCGCTCACCACCAGTCCTCTGATCGTAATCTGCTCCTTCCAGTCGGGAATCGGCTCGTCCAAATCGACCGCCGCAGCGTCATCCTGCTGTAGCAGAGGCTCCGATATCTCCACCGCCGCCGCCGCCGTTCCCATTGACCGGAATCTCTAGAATCGGATGCTCCGAGAGTGAAGAAATGGGTTAGTTTTTTGGTAGTTGAGAAATGGAGTGAGGAAAGGGGTTAGATACAACTGAGTTTGGTTTTCTCGTTGTTTCCTTATTTATTCACGGGTCCTCATGCTGATTGGGATGCGGAGGCCTTTCTCTCCTGTTTGCAGGCTGCGGTTTTGTCCGATGCGCCTTACAGAAAGATATTTAATGTAATTAGAAGAAATATATTGATTCGAAGATCATTAAATAACTATTACCTTTATAGTCATGGTAAGATATGATAAGATAGATAAATTAAAATTAAATTTTAAAATAAAAAATTACTGTAGCAATAAGATAAGAATTTAATATTATTATTTAATAAATAAGGTAAAATAAAATATGGTATTTAGTAGCTTAGATAATATTATAAATAAGCTGTAAAATATTATTTTTGCCCTTATTTAAAATATGAATATATTTACCTATTTTGATATGATAAATTATTTAATTATTGAACTTATTTAACTAATTTAGATAATTATTTAATATTAATTTAGATAAATTAACTTATTAATTTATTAATTAATAACAAGATTATCTAAATAAATTAGACAAGTGAAAAAATATCTAATAATTAATTAATGCTTACTGTAATTAATTTAAGTTGAATTGAGAGTGTAAACTTTCGAGTTATTTGAGGATAAATTAATTATTAACCAAAATTGAGGATTAATTACATTTTTAGCTAATTTAATTAATTAAAAAAAATCAAAGTCTGTGTACCCTAATTGTCTTGCCCCAAACCCAGCCCTTCCACCGCCTTCCCCCACCCACCATCGCCTTCCCCTTCGCCACATCCCCTCCGTTGTTTTCCCCTTCACCGTCGCCCTTCCCCTTTACCAACGCCATATCCCCTCCACCGCCTTCTCCATCGAACACACATACAGACCCATCACACCCACACACACAATCTGCAATTTAAACATATACACACATAATCGACACCCACACACACAGAAACAACAATTCAAACATACACACACACTAAAGATAAAGGGAGGCAGAGGGAGGCGAAGAGAGCGAGAGAGAGAGGGAGGCGGGAAGATAGAGGGAGGTGGGAAGAGAGATGGAGGCAGAGGGAGGCGGGAAGAGAGATTAAGGCAGAGATATAGGGCTGAAGAAGTTGCCGATTTGGTGGTGCAGTGAGGCAGATGCGGAGGCAAAGGCGGATGAAGATGGGGGGCGTTGGTGGTGCAGTAAGGCGGCTGTAGTAGCGGTGGCGCAGGGCGCCGGTGGTGGTGGTGAAGGGAGGTGGATGGTGGTTAGAGAGTGAAGAGAGTGATGAGGGAGGGTTAGATATGACAGTCAGAGTTTAATCAAGGAAGCAAGTTATTCAATCGCACCCATTTGATGTGATTCATTCTCATGGCAAAACAAGGTATTTTTTTACACTGTAGTACCAAACTTTCACCGGCTGCGATAAGTTAACATGGGCCTCATTGTTTTGAAACATGGCTATCAAACAATCAAATTACACTATTTGATCTAAATACATTATCGTATCTGAGTCTAATCTATGATGCCAAACAAGGCCTAAGAAGATAATTTTTTAAAACTCTTTTAACGAAGGATTGATACTAATACATTAAAAAGGGCAAAAACAATATTGGGAACTTTTACGTGACAAAAAGAATCTTCACATCTTTAGTACGAACCTTGGAAATTTTAATACAAAATAAATTTTAACTTTTGACATAATGCACAAACTTTTGACCAATTTTTAATTTAAAGATCTTACTTTTTCGATTCGTAGTAAGTTTGACACCCATAATTTTCTTGTGATCCAAATATTTACGTGAAAAGACTATTTAATTTACATGTGATTTTAAATATTATCAAATTTATCCAAGTAAAAAAGAAATAATGTCACGATAATTTTAAATCACTAGAAAAATATTGAAGTATCTAATTTGCTACAAATTTATATGTTGTGATCTTAATTACTTTATTGAAAAATCTCATATATTGTGTCTAAATTGTAAATTGAGTGCATATAGGATGAGCCTCTCCATCTCTACAAAAAGAGAGACATTTCAGGGAGATTACTTAGACTCAAGATTAGCAATAACAATTTGAATTTCTGTCATTTCAATCAACTAAATCGGTATATCGCCAAACACATTATTATTTCATACAATTCTTTACCAGGCTCATCTAATAAATTATACGTAAAGAACATGTGCAAGCAGGAAATGCGGCAGCCATAAAGGGGTTGAAGAAAGTGGAACGTGTTAGGTGGGTCACTGCAGGGTCGCAACTGCAGGGAATGTAATAGAGCCTTGGTTAGCGTAAACAGATTCCCTCTGTTTGAGAGGTGAAATTCTCAAACTTTGAATTGATCACTACTCATATTGCTATATATAACGTCCGCAGTTACACTTACAACCATTTTTTTCCTTTTTCTTTTTTTCGCCATTTCACTAGTATTCTAGTATCCACCATCTAATTTATCATTTTACAAAAAAAATAAAAAATGTTACTATTAAACTATGATATCCATGTTTACATTGTCCATTGATAAATTTATGTTTTGCACCTTTGTCTAGGTCACAATTCTCCTATTTAACATGTATACTTAATATGATTCTTTTATTAAAAATAAAGACTTCAATTCATTCCATCCAACTAGTACACCTATTTTACGGTAATCGGTACATGTTCAACATAGTCAATATAAATGTTTGACTAATCGAATTATTCAATTAAGTGCCTCTTTCACGAAAAATATTCTATTTTATATTTCTATATTATGAAAAACATGAATGTTATTGATGATATTGATAAATTTGGAACAGAAATGCATAGAAGTGCACACAACTATGAATAGTTCTATTTATAGCTCCCATGTTACTCATTATAGCCACTCATAAAATAAAATAATTAATATATTGTTTAATACTTATCTTACTTCTATTAACCCTATTTTAAGTTACTGCTACATATAATAACTTCATCCCCAAACACCCCTTCATTCTCTCTCTCTCGTCAATCTCACTTTCCCAATTCACCATTATCAATTCCCAACAATGCATCCACAAGTCTTGTATTTTCGGAAAAGAGAATTGACATAAATGAGTTGAAACATTGGTTATGAGAAATGACTGACACAATCTTGACAGAGGATATCCAACTATAGTCTTGGAATCTTCCCAATGTTCACTCTCTGCTGAAACCAACTTAGATCCTTGTACGAATTCTAGACTTCCCATTTAAAACAAGACGACGGTAAAGGAACTAATCCGTCCCTCTATAAAACGTCTTCTAAGTATCCTCTTTTTTTTTTTTTTTTAATAAAGATTCATCTATTCAAGAACACAAGTGACACCCATGCAAGAACAAGAACACATTCATCTATTAAAAAAAGATTCATCTATTTTTTTTAAAATCTCGAGTTACTTTTCTGGGTCCTAGGTCTTGATGGAATGAAGTGACACCCATGCAAGAGAATGCAACAGTACAAGGTAACAAAGCTATCATTTTTGTTATGATTTCAGGAAACCCTGTGCTTGTTTTTCAGTGCAGACATTGTTTGATGAGCAAAACTATTATGTAAGAATTTGTCTCACTCGAAAACCAACTTTCACAAGTCTTCAAACAGGTTCGGATCTGATGAAGTCGAACGGCTCTTCCGGCATGGAACTACACGGTACAGACCCCCCCAACATCAACACTGCCAATGCCTTCCGAAGATTCGGATAGAGATATCAAAAAATTATGATCCAGCAAGGGAGTCCAAAGGAGCAGAACAACACTCGAGGAAAAGAAGTTCCATTCTTCATCCAGCAGCTCAACAGCTACTTCTAAGGATGAAGCTACTGTACCCATCTCAATGAAGATCACCCTTCTGTTCCTTTCAATAGGAAATACCATAAACTACTACTCATTTACAAAGGTCACCACAAGAAAACATGCTAATTTATTACAACTGCAGTTTGTCGAGCTGCATACTATTTTTCTTACTTTATCTTTATCTTTCTTTTTCTTATTTTTTTTTCTTGTTTCAAATATGAATAGAATCATATTGAAGTTCCTCAACTTAAATAATCTTAGTATTTCCAAATTAATCTGAGATGATTTAATATTCTTATGCCTCTAAATGAATTACTGGTACCTTTCCTGTTAAACTAATTTACTTATTCTTGTTCGAATTAAGCAGAATAATTTACTATAGTGATTGAATATGAAACAAGCTCTCATTATGTCGTTAAAATTTAAATGTTTTATATTCTGATGCATCAAGTGTCTGTTGGGGGATCAGTAAACAATCTTGCAAATATAGTTGTATTTCATAGCACAATCATTGCAGGAAAGGGGATATATAAATGCAAAATAACAATCTCCATGTTGTATAACTGCAGGACACATCTGAGGGACTTACAAGTATCAGCGGACTGGAACCATATAACTTGCATTATATTTATTTTAGCTAGCAGAAGATATTCTGCATTCCAAAATAACTTGCAACAGGTTGATTAATAAAATTTGGTTCCTTTGGATTTCAGGTAATCATCTATAGTTGTAGATTTTCGGCAACTACAAAAACCAGCAGTTGATTTAAGTAATTTTTATGACCATAATTTAAACATGTGAGGGCTCATTCGAGAAATAAATGAAATTTCAGAGCATAAGTTTTGAAACTTTATAGTAGATTAAGTTGCCACTACTGGATTTGGATGCAGCCTCTTAAAATGCTGCAATGGAAGGTTCATCCTGAAGAGATGACTGATAAACACATTCATCTTTAAGATCGAAGCAGACGATGGAAATAAGATGGCTGGTCCAGCACCCAGCAAAAAGAGGGAAAACACCAAGAAACTCTATCTTCAGATGATATCTGCAAAGGTTCTTCAACAACTAATGGAGGGCACTGGATTAACACAGATTCTGATTGTAAGTTAAAATGTGAAACTGCATACACTTGTCTGACTCTTTTTTTCTTTTCCTGTCTTGGGTATCTAAATTATAAGACTCGGTCCTGCAGCTGTAGGGGCGGAAATAAACTAGGAGTTTCTCCTAGCCAGTGTGATCTACAGTGAAGTGCTATGGCAGAGGACGGTAACACTATTTGTATCTCGCTCTTCTTTACAAGTAAAACCCACTTATTGAAAACAATACAATGTTTGTACTAAAAGCTATTCTGTTATATGCATTGAGTGCTCGTGCGATTATTACGTTGCATAGAAAGCTTAGGAAAATATCATATTTGAGGTCTCCGTAACCCTTCTCAATTGCATGTCAAAGGTTTCAAACAGGTTCCCGTTTGATATATGAAGATCACTTTGTCTAGCTGCAATGACTTTGCACATCTATATTTTCCAGCTAATTTGGATATGCTTGAAACGAGACTATGTACCGAATTAGAACCTCCCTGTGGTACCTTAATTACAGCAGCATTAGTTGATTAGAAAGTGAAGACGCATTATCAAATAGGCAGGCATTCTCTCTTCAATACTCCACCCATTTCCATCCTCCATGACTGATCTACTAGAGGTGCCAACTCTCTGGAGATGCATAACAAGAATCAAAAGTTGGATCAAACATAATTATGCATTAACACAGTAATGTCTGACAAGCAAGCATTTATTTCAATGCATTATGCATTATCTCTTCACCTGAAAATGGATAGCAACCAACTAGCTTAAGGATGCAAATATCTAAAATGAAGGATTCGTGTTACTGTTGTGGCATAGTTATAATGCCACTTTTGTGTAAGTAGCTCCATTTTTGCAATCTACTGAAGGAAATTTGCCAAGAGATAGGCATTTCAACAATTTACGAGGAGGAACTTCTATTTACAGCTGAGGAATAAAGGGGGGCACTAAAAATCAATGAAAAGGATCAAATAAATTACTATGAATGATGACCACTCAACAATGCCACAAAGAAGAAAATAAAGCGAAAAAAACCTTCTTGAATTCTAAATTTATGCATGCTTCTCAGAGTTGCATGTTATCCAATGGGTAGTTTTTACTGCAGTCAATTAAATCAGATACTTTCAATATCTTATAAAAAAATTAAAAGAAGGGCTAACAATTTGCAAGTGCAAAAATATAAGAGAAGGTTATATAACTTCTTATGGAAAAAAGTGTCATAAAGATAATATATTCCAAAGAGCGCACAAAAGATGATACGTACATACAAAAGATACAACTTCAGAAGTGCATGTTACTCAATATGTTGGAAAAAGAGATAATTTTCTTAAAGAAAGAAGAAAAATGAAAAATGCAGCTATAATCTTACTTAAGGTCATGGCTGACAACATGCAACGCCAGCTCCTTCTTCAGGTCTCTCAACAATTTAACAACATCTTTACGGGCCTTCCAATCTAGGTTGATGAATTGAACATAATAGAAATGGAAAAGTCAATAAAAGGAAGAGGTTGCCCAAGAGGTCCAATTCAAAATTGACCAGTGAGGCATGATAAGATGATACAAAGATTAGTTTAGAAGATAAAGTTTAAATAGTAAACAAGTGCTAGAATTTCTTAAGAATGGAGAATTATTATTTTAACTCCAATTGTCAGGCTGATAATCTCCTCAATTTAGACCCATAACCAGCTAAGAAAATCCAACCATTTATATAACTCAGCCTCAGTTAGTGAAAGGAGCATTCTTATTCTGTAACGATAGATGAGTGTCTTTATCAATATGGTTTGTGAACTGTACTATAAGCTTCTCAAAGTTAATCTAACTAAAAGCTCACACTATATGGGGGCATCATAATGCAGTTAAGGTTCCAATGTCTCAATAAAATAATGAGGTTAGAGTTCAAGACATCCAATAAGCAGGAGAACACTTATAACCAACATGATGTTTGATAAAGAAAATTTGTTATCAAACTTAGATAATATTTGAATATTATTGTTAACCCAAAGATAGAAACATGATGTTGGGGAAAAATTTCTATATTCATATACTGATCAATTCAAAGCACCTATATATACACAAGAGTTCAAATTGAACTAGGAAAACACATTATATTATATCACCTATATAATCCTATCATATATATAATTCTAACAATTATTTTTAATTGCACTAATGTTCGTAACATATACTTTTTTTTTATTATATGTCAATGTCACTGTTTCTGAATATTAAGACAGATCTCTGCATTTTATCAGAATCGACAAGTTGGAAACAAACTGTCCCAAACCTAGTGACCCCACTTTCATTCTAGGAACATCCAAAAACAAGGATCCACTTCCCAAAATGGAATTTCTATTTTTTCATCGTTTTCCATTTTTGCCAAACCTCTACCAAAGCAATACTCTCATCTAAAATTCCAAACCAAGGACATACAAAGATTATATGCTTCAATGATCAATGCACCTCATTTAGGAAGTACGCTAATGAAGGGTTAAAATGGATATCACAAAGTAATATTTCATAGCAGGGAAAAGAAAAGCAAGTATTCGGGAAACAATTAAAGAACATAACAAACATGACTGTAAAATCATACCCAGACCAGCAAGAGGCTCGTCCAGTATTAATAAGTCTGGGGTTTGAACCTGAGAAACACAAATGAAAATTGAAGGCAAACCATTACTCTGCTACTTACTAGTAACCGAAAATACAACAAGCTTGACACAATAATATGCTTGCTCTGTGTCCTAGATACTTGGTAGTTGGTACCAGAGCTAGAAGTGGCTAGCAATCCCTCCTGCTAACAGGGGCGAGGCAGAGCATATCAGGCTTTTCCTAAGTGGAGGACTTAGATATATATGCATAAACCATTTCCAAAAGAATTAAAGCTATTTTATTGCCTCTGTACTTGGACACTTGAACATGAAGGTATCAATGACATCGTTGACATGCAATCGTTATTTTCTAATGGCACAGAGGCATCAAGTACCATTAGTGCTGAAGAAAAATCTTACTAACTGAATTGCTAGGGCAAGCCGGCATTTGTATCCACCACTCAGTGATTGGGGATCTTTGTCCAAAGGGATTCCAGTTAGACCTACCTGATAGACTCCGTGCATGAAGAGATTGGTCAGGATTATGTATAAACAATTTTATCCGGGAAAAAAAAAATACTAAATATAATGATACTGATGTAGTGAATATGTTAATCGCTGTTTCTAAAACTGATACCGAGGTCATAGCTTTTTGGAGCCTTGAAGCAAGAAGCTCTCTCAATTGCAGGCCAGTTCTTTGGCTTGGCCACCCAAATATAATTTCATCTAGAATATTGTCTGCAATGAAAAACCTACACCAATGTCTTATCTTAGATATTCAAAGGCATACAAGTAAAAAGAAATGTCACCATGAAACTGTCTAAAAAAACGCCTACAAATATAGCAAATAGTTATAAGATAACAGAAACAGTTTAACATATTAGTAAGAAAAAAATGCATAGTAAATATAAAGAAACTCAAACAACAGAATAATACTTAAAAGTTGGTATATAATACAGTAAACGAAGCAAATGGAAACTTGCAACACAAACAGCAAAAATGGACTGTCTACATCATCAAACGACAAAACCAGTCTATTTTTACACTCAACTAGGAAGAAAGAATGGAGGCAGAAGAATTTTACAGTAAAACTGACCCCCTTTCCTGTTACATATGAGTTGGCATTACATATAAATTCAAAATCTATGATCCTTTTCGAAAGAAACATACATCCAAAAAAACTCTTACAAGTGTAGATAGACAGCTTTAGAGGCGAGGGTAATACCTTTCAGGAAACTGGAAAACAATACCAACTCTTCTGGGTTGCAACAGTTTCGGAGATTGATTTGGATGACCATCTTCACCATATCTTTGAACATAGATTGAGCCTGATGTTGGTTTACTTAGTCCTGCAATCAGCTGCTTGGGATGCCAACCATGTGTGCAAAATATAAATCAACAGTAGATGGAATAATAAAATACAGAATATTATCTTTGACAGAGAGAAAGTCATCAATTAACAAATAAACCTGCAAAAGTGTTGTTTTCCCACTTCCACTTCGTCCAAAGACCAGACCAAAACTACATGTATAACAAGAAAAAATACAATCTGTTTAGAGTTCTTCATCAATTTCTAGGTACAAAACCTAGCAAGTAATACATAAAAAGTAACAAATAATAATTATTAAAAAAGTAACAAATATGAAATTTACTGCAAAACCAACCTACAGAGATACAATTAAGCATAGTCTCATAGTTCCTAAACAAACCTGGAATAAGCTTTCCTTTGGTAGAGTACCCAAAAATATATAACTACCCTTTTACATGTATCTACAGCTGACCAAACAATACTGGAAACTGCAGCAATGTGAGGTTTCCACAAAAGTTATCTTGGTTCTCCTAACTCTTGGGGCTTGAGCCTCAAAAAAGCAACTTATATGACTGTTAAGCTGAGCAAAACATAAAAGGACAAATAGATAATAGGCTCCACAACCATGTGTTCTCAGTCATTTATAAACGGAAAAGCACCTTTTCTCAGGTAGGGAGAAGCTGATTCCATTCAAAAGGTCAACCTCAGTTCCTGGAGGTCGATAAGTGACACCCTTTATCTGAGAGGGGAAAGAAAAATTGTAATCTTTCATTAATGTTGTACCTATGCAATTAACAATAAACAACCAACAAATAGAAGAAGACAAGTAAAAATCTGAAAAATACAAATGACTTTCTAAAGCTCTCGACAGCACAAAAAAATTTAGGCTGGCATGGACAAATAGAAACTCAATCGCACTTCACGGTCTTTACCTACACAAAAAATGGTCAAATTAAGCAGCAAAAATATGGATACACCAACAGGAAAAGGTCACATTTCATGCAACACAAGACACGAGAAATCAATAATAACAAATACAGAACAACTCAAGATCTCCATTAAGTTATTGGCTTATCCCAGACAACTAGTAGGTGAAAATTGATTGGAGTGTAACAGAGTGGTATTTAATAAATCTTTCCTGCAGGCACGTAGACACAAAGCACACACCAAAACATTTTCATTTTGAACTTGTACAGATTCTTGTGTGATCGATCTGGTTTTCGAAGGGTTTGATTAACAGTATTTAAGAGCCTGAATTAGAGATAAATGACACGGAGGTTTTACGTGGTTCGACTGTTAATGAAGTCTATGTCCACGGCTCAAGATATGAGAGTGTATTGGTGATTATTCTCTATTACATTTATTGTCTAGAGCCAACGTAATAAATGTCCTGCCTCTAACTCCTATTTATAGCTTTTTGTATGGTCTTGTAGTCGGGCTTTACTTGGGAACTGCACCATGCTGAGAATGGGCTTTCCTTGGGAGTCGAGCCGGGCTGGCAGGCGCAAGTGGGCCGAGCTGGTGGCTGGCAGGCGCAAGTGGGCCGGGCTGGCGGCTGCAAGTGGGCGAGTGGATCCGAGCTTCTAGACTCTTCGGGAGCCGTACCTGATTCTTAGTAGGTCATAGGTCTGTGTTCGAGTACCATTTGGATTGGGCTTACCTTGTAGTCCATATCCTATCAGGTGATATTGGAAAGTAAATAAAATCATGACTCCAATCAGTTTTAAACCAAATGGCATGCAACATTTTACCTACACTATTTTCGACACTAGAATTTAGTGAATGAAAAAAAAGGGCGAAAAAACACAGTAAACCCCGTATTTTATCACGAAAACCAAACTAACATCATAAAATCACAAAATTATTGCCTAAAGCAATCAATATCATTATAAGTCGCAACAAAATCCAGACACATTTTTCAGTAGCACCAGTAGCACGCACAACCAAAAATAATCCAAAAGTACGGACACAGTAAAACAAAAATGCATCCAGTCTAGAAACAGAAACCTAAATGCAGGAAAACGTCAATGCAATTCATCCAAGAAATGAGGGGAAATATAAAATAAAATTACAAGGAAATTCCGTACTCACTTCGAAGCAGGAGTAATCGCATGCAATTCTGCGCGCTCCAATTCTTTTCGAATTTAAGCTGCAATTGAAAAAAATAAAAATTCACGAATAAAATAAAATTAGAAGCAGGTGATAATTCGTAGAATTGAAATGCTAATTTTATGCCATCAGTTTAATCTCCATAAATTCAACCAAAAATAATAAATAAAAGGTATATTAGAATATAAACCTGAAGCAATGTGGAGACGAAAACGTAGTTGACGAACTGTTAATCGGCTGTTTCGAAGCAAGCAGAGACGACGAGGAAGGCCGTACGCTGGCCATCAGAGACGTGCGAAGATTTGACAACTGATTTTAAGCTGATTGATTAACGACTTCTATTATATTTCACCTTTCTCTTTTATTTAGAATTCTTATTAAATTAAAATAGATCAAACTAATCAGTAATTCGGACGAAAATCATTACTTAAAACATTTCTTCTTTATCAATAAATAATTATTTTTTATTTCCAATTAAAATTTCAACCTTTTTTTTCTGCTTTTATTGGGCTAACCGGGCCTTCCTTTATCGGGCTACACTTGCCAACTAACCCACCTTGGAAGCCCATTTTGAAGATCATTATAATTATAATTATAATTATATTATTATTATTATTATTATTATTTTATTGTTATTGTTACCAATTAATTTATTATTGAAGATTTGATTTTTTTTCCCCTATAAATAGTCTAGATCGTGTTTAACCAAATTCATTAATTCATTGTTTTAATATACAAGCTCGCGTTATTTGACAAATTTAATTGGCAAAACAATATTAGCCAAATTAAATTAATTTTTTATGAAAAATGTAACTATTATTTGGCCAACTAATTAGTTAATTGACCCAAGTAAAATGTTGGTGTAAAATATATGTAGAATGATATACAATACATAAACTATTTATATAAGGTGGATATAATTTGAAAGCAATGTGGAAAAAATAAGAATGAAGAATTAAATAAGGTTATCTATAAAAGAAATTCTTTTTATAGATTTAAATATTGCAAATGAATGAAAATTGAGATAAATATCAATAGAGAGATATAAAATTATCAAGTAGAACAGAGAAAATAAAATATATTTTCCTATTATAGTATAAGATTTACCAGGGACATGAGAGAATCGTAGAACATAGCAATTTTTTTTTTTATTTCACAGGTATTATGATAAATGTTCATTGAATTTGCATCATCATAACATGAAATGCATATCATAATAACATTAAATTTACTTCAACACAATGCCAGTATATTAACCGCACAATAATTAAGGATAGTTGCCGGCTGTCATTAGCACCCTCAACAAATACGAAAATGCACTCCATCATAACATTAAATTTACATCTCATAACATAGAATGGATATTCCTCATAACAATGAATTTACTTCATCATAACACAAGTTTGCTGAGACACTTACATATTCCATTTTTTCTTGCAAATTTTTTAATGTGAACATATGCAATTAAGATTTCATTAGAATCCTCATAAAATTACCTTTAATTTGATATATGGTTTGTGATAAAATAATTCAAATCGAGAAAGTTATATAAAATTTAAAGTTTTGAGATATTTTAGGAGAGAGAAAGTGTTGTGTCAGTTGTCATTGAAAATTAAAGCCGTAATTACAATTTCGAAAATATATTTCAGCATAACATTGAATTTACATCATCAAAACATTGGACTTACATCATCACAATATTGAATTTACATCATTATAACATGTAATGTACATCATCGTAACGCAAATTGCGGGTATCACTCCATGTCTCGCGGGTTTCACGCGATTTCCATAACTGATTTTGCATTGATTGACAAAATTACCCTTAGCCGTGTAATGTTGAAATTCTAAGAATGCCACGTGTCATCAATTTTTAGCTGTGTAATCTTCCAATCATAAGCTGATATTTGGTATTTATTCTGCATTGAAATGTAGTTCGTATTTGAACACATGTATATAAATATTTATTATTTAATTAAGAAAGGATCATATGAAAATCACTATTTGATTTTGAACATAACATTGTTGTAACATATAATTATATATTACATAATTGGATTATAAGTTGAACACCACCAAAATTATTTTACCTTTTCCCTTAAAAATTATAGTGTGTGAATGAAAGAATGGAAATAATATTGGTTATACGATCATATACATATATAAAAAAGAATTAGGGCTGACAATTTTTGACATGACACGAAAATAAAACATGAACACGCATGAAATTAATGGGTTAGTGTCAAGTCTTATCGGGTTCGTGTGCTTACCAGGTCGACCCGATAAGGACACGATAATTTTGGCCGGGTTCGGGTTAGGTTCAGATCGGATTCGGATAACCAATTTATATTATTATTTTAATTATTTTTATTTCCTTTTTTAAATTTTTTATTATTTTAATTAGGGTTAAGTTTTTAATTTTTTATTACTTTATAAGGGTTAGATCGTGTTGTGTGCGGGCCGTGTTCGGGTTTAACTGTAGCAGGTCGGGTTTGTATTCGGATTTAGGATTTTCTTAATAGGTCGGATTCGGGTTTGACCTTATCGGGTTGAGTAGTTATCAGGTCGATCTGATAACGACCCAATCTGCACGATTTGTCAGACCCTACAAGAATTGGTATTTCTTATCAATAATAATCATATCTCATGCCTTGAGATTCTTAATCCCATTATTGTATGTTTTCCACTATTAATTTTACTATCAAAACCATTGAAATAATTATTATTATATAATTAATTAATTCTAATGAGTATTTATTACTAAAAATAAAAATTTCAAAAATTATAGACTCTAATTTTAAAATAATCAATTTGAACAATCAATTATTAATTAATAATATAAATCATATTTCAATTAGTGAACCTTAACTAATAATCTCAAAATTAGAATAAAGCACTAGAAATTAAAATTTGAAAATGAAATTAGGGCAATTGGTCGGTAATGTCACGAATTATGTGCGAATTATGGATTTTCCCACATATTTAAAACTTGTTCGCAAAAATCATAAACTTTGCTGTTGTTGCCCATTTCTCACGATCCCCCAAATCTAAACATACGTAGCAAAATAAAGATGAAGTGACAAGTAAATCTATCAAAACAACGTCGTTTTGATACTAATTTTTTTATAAAAAACAAAAACAAAATATACATCATAACCACCTCACTCATTCTCTTTTCCCTCTTTCTCATCTCTCCCAACACACACTGCACCAATCCTGTTTAGGGAGAGAGAAAAAATTCAGCGTCTGTTTAAAAGAGAGAGATAGATGGCATATTTCCACGATGCGGCATGTCTTCATTTGACTAAGAAGGACACACGAGCTATGTTAATTCATATTCAGCCTTTTGCTCCGGCAATGCTCTACCCTACTCCAGCTCTGCCTTCATGTCGTAATACTCGGAATCTGAGCAAGCTTTTAGTTGACCAGCTAAACTCATCCAATCCATCCAGATTCGAGTCGAATGCTGAGTCTTTTGAGCACGGCGCTTCAATTCTGATTTCGAATGGCAACAGCAGCTCGTCGTACTACCTTGGCCAGGACTCCGAGGATTTATTCACATCGGACGGACCGATCCTGCCACCTCCTAATGAGATGCAAGAAGAAGGATTCGCTATTGGCAAATGGCGGAGGTGATGTTTTTGAACTTGTATTCAATAATTAAGTTGTTTTTTTTTTTTTGTATTCTTCTCGCTCATAGTGCTTGATTAAGGCTTCAATGAAGTTATTTAGGCATGTTAATTATCATTTTGACTTATTTGGTGGAGATCTCTTGCTGGATTTAGTTCGATGGAAATGAGCGATTTTTTAAAATTATTTTAAAAAAATTAGTATCAAAATGACGTTGTTTTGATATATTTAATTGTCACTTCAACATTCAATTTGTCACGTCGGTTTCGATTTGGGGATCGTTGGAAATCAACAACAACAACAAATTTCACGATTTTTACGACGAAGTTTTAAGTTTGTGGGAAGATGCAGAATTCGGCTATAGTTCATGATATTAGCAACCAATTGCCATTGAAATTATAAAAAGTGGATAGCGAGACACTCATGTGGATATAATGTACCATAAAAGATTTATCTTTTATTCGTCCGGTAAAAGTGATCAGGGTGTATAATATATTTATGACATTCTAATCTCTTGTTTGGTATAAAACAAGTGTCCATTTATAAACTATAATCTGAAAACATTATACTGATTTAAGTGATTTTGCATACCGCATCATATGTGGTATGATTATAAATCTCAATTGTGACAAATACTCAGTGTATTTAATTTTAATACATTCTACTAAATAATAAATTACATATTATAGTAATTTTAATATATCCTATAAAATATAATACTAAAATATTATATAATAAAAGAACATCATATATTCTCTCCCTCCACACACTTATATTACATATCAAACGAAAAAAATAGACAAATAAATATTCTCTCCCTCCACACACTTATTCTATATATGTACAGACCAGAAGCAAGGACCGTAATGAAAGAAGTAAATCAGCCGCGCGAAGATAATGGTGGTCTATTAACACGCACGATGAAGCCGCCACCCCCCATTTTCTCCAAACCTCACAACTTTTCCCATGCATCTAGACAAAATTATGTATGCAACTTTTTCTTACCTTAATTTTGGTCTTATAATCTGACGTGTTCGGGTCCAAAGATGCTTCAAATTTACGCGGTGCCTCCATATATATTTACTTGGATGGTATTTTGAGGAATTAAGGTCCCAAAAATTAGTTTTTGTAAAAATAAAAAGAATACTACTAGTACTTGGGTTCTAATTAATAGTTGTAACTGACAATGTTAATCGTGCCAATTCGCTCGGATTCGAGCCAACATTATAAGGTTTTGTTTACGGGTAATTCAGGTTGTGATTTTTTTAGGCTAGAAATTCTTAACACTAACCCTAAATTATCGGGTTTCGGGCTAATCAGGCTAAATAAATTTATGAATTTTTTTAATATATTAATCTTGATAATTATATGTTTATAACAAAGAAATACATCCATAAATAAATGTCACTTCAATTCAAAACTAATATATAACTTTTAGAGAAGTAAGAACATACATTTTTCATAAATTATTATCATTTTCTAAATTTTGAATCTAAACGTTTTATATGTTATTGTAAAATATAAAAAATGAAATGATTAATATAACTTTCGAATATTGAATTAAAATGTATTTTTACATACATTTGAAAAAAATCTTATTATACTAACTTTCAAAAGTTTGAATAAATTAAAGTAGTGAAGTTTGAAAACTAAATAATGAGAACTCGCTAATTTTCGATGCGACTCTATAGGGCTCGGACTATCTTCGGGCTAACCCTATCGGGTTGCGGGCTATTCGGGTTGAGATTTTGTTCAGATTATAATTTTTCAGCCCCAACTCTGTCGGGCTGTTGGGTTAATCGGGTTAATCCATTGATTTCAGACTAAATTGACATCCCTAGTTATAACTATACATTTATCTAAGGATACAAAATCACATATTTTCTATTCCTTTTTTATTTTAAAGTTAAGTGCATAATAACTGCTTTTTTTAGGGAATGGCAAAAATTAGATTGATTTTTCAGTTTTAGCTAGATTGATAACTTTATTATCTAATTAGGACCTGATTTGATGATTATATGTCTTTCGAATTATAACTAAAACTCTTTAAAATTTTAATATTGAATAATTTCATGTCTCACATAAGTGACATTTCTACACACACACTATGTACAGTATATTCACTTACACCTC
The DNA here is from genome assembly GCA_034509125.1 of Monilaria moniliformis. Classification (NCBI taxonomy): domain Eukaryota; kingdom Viridiplantae; phylum Streptophyta; class Magnoliopsida; order Caryophyllales; family Aizoaceae; genus Monilaria; species Monilaria moniliformis. The sequence goes on from JAYDZE010365701.1 coordinate 17,055, forward strand.
ATTGCCTACGATATAATTTTGTACACTGTTTCACTTTTTGCTATACGTGATAGACACGACACACATTTCACATGTTAGCCATGATCTTAAGTAATTTACATCCCCCTCTTCTCCCCAATATCGATCAACATCTCTTAGAGCATCAATAACGCCGCCGCATTTGAGGAGAATTATGCGGCGGCCGTGACGGGGCTGGGTTGGGGGGGGGGGGTGCGCCGCAGCCGGGCGATCAGCTGCTGGAGCGGCTGAAAGCCAGGCTGCGGCGGCCAGGGTGGGGCGGCGTTATAGGTGGTCCGCGGCAATGCGGCGGCCACCTTTAATTTTTTTTTTTTAATTTTTAAATAATTATAAAGTTTGATTTGATGATTCAATGACATTTTGGGACTTGAAATGCTGCAACTCTCACATGTG
>JAYDZE010365812.1:0-17463 GCA_034509125.1 Monilaria moniliformis
CTGATTTATGTATAAAGTAACTAATTAATTTTATTATTTTTTATTTAAATATATATTTAATTGCATTTTAGCATTTAAATAATTTTATTTATATTTTTTCACTCATTAAATTTTAATATTAATTATATAATATATATTTATATATATATATATATTAATATTTTTTGTGTGATATATAATTAATTATATTTTATCATTTACTAAATTTAAATATTTGTGTGTGTGTGTATATATATATATATTTGCTACAGTATTTCGGTTCAACTAGTGGTCTGACCGATCCGACCAGTTGAACTATGAACCGATAGCTTCGCCGGTTCGCTCACCGGTCCGGTTTTTAAAACATTGGGTGGGATCGAATAATAATCATCTTATATCAAAAATTGTATATAGAATAGGGATATTCTTTAGTCTAAATTTGCTCAATGTGGTGTCTAATTAAATTATTACTCCTTCCGTCTACGATAAAATATCCAATTTTGTAAAAATGGATGTTCACAGTAAAATGTTTCATTTCATTTTTACTATTTTTGGTAAATAAACCACACATTCCACTAATTCATTTCTGGAGTATTATTTTATATTTTGATAGTGCAACCAGTCATAAATTGTTGAAAAAATGTAATGTCATACAACTTTTGTATTATCGTACTCATTCTCTCGGGGGGAATGAACTAAGGATTTATTTCTTAATCTATTGAATTGGTTAAGTTTGTTATATGAAAGAATCAATTTTTGATATGTAAAATGCACTTTAATATTTTATTGTAAATTATGCTTATTGAATTTTTATTTATATTTATTATTATACTTCTGAACTATAATGTAAAATCCAAAATTAGTTCAATAGTAATTTTCAATTTTATTTTATTTTATATGTTCCTAAATTATTGAAAAAGTAGGATGCGAGCCTTTTCTTCTCTCTATTAACCGCGATAATAGTAAAAACATTTAATAATATGATATTTTCATATATTTATAGAGATGTCAAGTCAACCACATATAATATCCATTACATTTTTTGCTTTCAATTACTCTATAGTCAACACTTCAATCAAAAGAAAAAAAGATTACATTTCCAAAAGTGGACAGTAAAAGCAGCTGGAAATCATATAAACAATAATTAAAAAATATATTATCCTTTATCTATAATTGGACCATATTATAACGGTAAACACCCTAAACCGAAGGAATTATCCAATGAGGTAGCGAAACGTAAGGAGAGGCCGTGCAATGAACGCGCTTCAAAGTGCGCGTAGGCTCCGTGCAACTAATAATAGACCGAAAGAAGAACAAATGTTAGTGGGATCCATTTTGGTGAGTGGGAAGCATGTGATCACCAGACGCTGTCTCCCTCGCTTAACCGACACGCGTCTGTGTCTTTTTCCTCTCACTACTGTGGAAATGACACGATTCCATGATTCATGTCCCAATTCGTCTTGAATTTTTCTTCTTCACCTCTCCACTAATTGTTCTTCAATAATTTAATATTCACACTTCGAGTAATACATGTATTTGTTCTATTAAGATAATTTAATTTCTAATTTAGTTAGTAAAATGTTTCTTCTCAAATTAATATATTGGAGATTCGAATTACCACAGCCATGAGATAAATAAAAAGTATTATTGATCATTTTTTAATAAAATAAAAAATTATCTACTCTATTAACTATAAATCAATTTATATGGTTGATCTCTATGTGATTTATGATTTATTAAAGAAAAAGAAGATAGTATTACATAAGATAATATATATAAATATTTATTATGTGAAAATCATTTCTGATTATCCCTTTAGTCAAGATCAAAGAACCTGATTGATTTGTAGTTAATGGAATAATAATTGGTTTATACCAAAACTTATATCTATATATTAGTATTCGAGTTAAGTCTTGAATGCTTTCCATGTAGTGCGCATTTTTTATTAAACTTAATCTTAGGAAAACTTGATCATATGTGGCCTTATTTTATGGAAACAAACGTACAAGATCTCAATTTAAAAAATAACAAATAATACTATAAAGACAAATTTTGAAAGTAAAAAAAATAAAATATAGATGGAATCAATCTGACACGTGAATATACATGCAGCCAATTAAAACGAACGAAAGCACAAAAATTCGAATATGTTTTTTTTAAATGCATATTAAGGATATACATGTCTTTTTTCACACGTTAGGTTTTTTTTTCTTTCATTTGAATAACATAGTAGTGTTAGCATTGGCTAAGTTGCGTGTTTCCGTTATTTAAATTTGAAAAAGTAATGAAGTTGAAATGAGAAGACATCTTTAATTTCATGACCAATTATACATTAAAATCACGTGAGGTTACTAATTCGTCTATCAATGGATAACACATTATCTGTGTATATATGTATATAATTGTAATTAATTTATGTGCATAACTCATAAATGATTAGTTGTTATAAATATACGAATTATCACATATGTTGCAATTTTAACATGGTATTTGAACGTTGCAATAGTGCCCCCGACTTTTAATTTGTTGTAAGATCGCATTCTCCATTTTTTTTTTTTGCATATCAAGCGTATTTCTAATTGAATCGAAAATACAGAGACCATATAGCTGTACTTGTACAACCTAGACTTGTATGAGGCATGACACATTAATTTCTCCAATAACGATTTGCGAGTGTTAATTTGACAATAGGGCAAAAAGTGCCGACATTATTGCAATGTTTTTAATAGTCGAATTTAAGATTACCGAATTGTGCAGTAATGGATAATTTACCCATTAACTATAGAATTCAACAAGATGGTCAAACAAGTAGAGTGCATTGAAATATTTGACGAGTGACGACGCCAAAATTATCTGATATGGCAATTTCTTTGACTTGTGGGCCCGATTGACTCCAATTCGACATATTCGTTGGTTTACTTGAGTTTTTTTGGGCCTTTTCTGACTTATTAAGGCCCAATTATTATGATTTTGTATATTTACTATATTGGAGTTATTTTTCAAAGTAAAATTGATTTGAATAAAATCATTGCATAACTCAGTGAAAATAAGAGTGGAATACTACTAAAAGTTTTTGATTTTAAAGGTTAATTGCTAAATTATTTATCCGATTTTAATTTTAATTTTAATTTTTTTTCAATTAAATGGTTATAATGATAACATTACTTTTGATTCGTGGCAAAATAGGCATATTCGAAAATTTTCCATAATCCGAAAAGTACTATTCTTAATATAATTTATAAAACATGTTTAAAATAAAATCAGGTCAAATTTGATTAATATTTAGCAATGAAGCGTTATAAGTAAGCACATGCGAAACTAACATCTAAAAAGTTAGATATTTGAACAACTTAGCACACTTGTAAAGTTGAAATTCATGAATTTTGTTTTGATACAACAATCTGAGCATGTGAATAGATATAGTAATTGATGAGTAAATTAATCACATATATATTTTTATAAAATATGTTGTCTACACAATGTCATTATTTAAGTTGTTGGGATGTGATATATACAAAATCCATGGCCATTTAATTCCCTAGTGTTCCAACTACAATAGCTCAAACTTAAATTATTTATTATATATTTGTCTCACTTTTTTTTTTTAATTTTTCAAAAGAGGATCAATAATGGTTCTCCATTTACTCCCATGGTGACTCAAACCTCGACCTATTGATTGGAGGAGAAGCATCTTATCAGCTAAGCTGCACTTCGTCGCCTCACTTTTGCAGGCAATAATTTACTTTTCAAAAACAATCCAAAATGTAAAGGCTGATTTGAGTTTTCATAATTATCACTATTTTCTTTCAATCAACTCAACACAATTTTCCTTGTGAAGATTTTTTTTAATCCGTATAAGAAGTCAAACATTTTAATGTCTAGCTATATATTATAAGATCGAGTGTTTCTTGTCATAAATTTAAATTTGAGATATATTCTAGGAAGGTAGGAGGTGGATCGATATGTCGCTCATTACTTTTTAGCCTTTTTTATAATCACTGATTGTTAACATTTAGTTCACGTCAATGTTTTACTCTTTCTTTCTTATTTTTCAATATTATTTTATATTTTAAGACCTTATAATTATTATTAAAAATATCAAAATTATGAATTATGTAAAAGTTAAAGTTTAAAAAACTATTTTTGTTCTTTAATTTCAGCTAGATAAATAAAAGAATAAAATAAAATTTGATTTTATTTAAATTTGTGAATTTAATGATTTGATAATAATATACTACCTCCGTCTACCAAAAATAGTCTCATTTTTCCATTTTGGTCCGTCAACAAAAAATAGTCTCATTCCATTTATGGAAACTTTCTCACAATACAATAGTCCTAAACATCAATTTATTTACAACTTATACCACTAGGACCCATCATTTTTTTTCTCTTCAATCACTTTTTCTTCATCTCTCTCATACTTTATCAATTATTTTTTCTCTCTCCAATCACCTTTTCTCTCTATCTCTCATATTTTACCAATTGTGCATTAAAACCCGTATCATCCACTAATAAGACTATTTTTGGTGGACAGAGTGAGTATAAGATATTAAATAAATAATATTATTAACAACCAAAAAAATACCGATGTTAGCTAAATGTTAGTGCTACTCATAAAAATGCTAACAATATATATCTAAAGTTTTTAATATATTAAAAACGGAACAATCAGAAGGTGTTTGATATAATAGAATTGAATGTAAGTCCATTCCATCATAATAAATAATTCCATTCTATTTCCTCACATCCCATTTCTTCATACCAAACGCATTCTAAATCTTTATCCATAAAAGCTACTATAACTTTAGATACACATTGAATTTGTTAGACAAGTTGTCAAACAGTGAGTGCAGCCTGCCGGTCTCATAGTCTGCGACAAACATCAATTTTCGGCTATTACTCAAAACCATCAAGTAAAACCTAGTTGAAATTTAATGATTGAATATATATATATATATATATATATATGTGTGTGTGTGTGTGTGTGTGTGTGTGTGTGTGTCACGGTCAACATCAATGGGCCGTAACCGTATTTCCCTCCCTCTCACTCGATGTTGTAGAGGGATATTATATTGGAGAGAGTCTAAAATATCTCATACTTTCGTCTATAATGATATATCAATACTCAATAAATTAATTTGATTTCGAAATCTAAAGGATGAGTCTACTTTTGGGTATTGAAACATGTGTGGGCAAAAAAAATTAAAGATAAAATTATGCTCGGATAAAAGTTAATTAGCATTAAATTGCAAAAATAATGCTCCATCTGTTCACGATATGTGTTGTCATTTTATCATTTTCGTCTATTTGCAATAAGTTTGATGTTTCTATTTTAATACATGATTCTACCCATTCTTTTAGATCCATTTTTTTATATTTTAAATCTCATTCACATTTAATATTTATCAAAAACTCAACACCTGATTATCTAACACAATATCTTTTGTACGACTCATCTCCACTCAAAATACAATTACTAACAATTCGTTTTAAACTCATATCTTTTATCATACACCACAATTTATCGTGGACAGATGGAGTATATTAAACAATTCAATATCTTCAATTTATATAAAATAAAATTTGAAGTGGACTTGTTAGAATGGTGGCCTCGCCCGCCCAACTTCGTGACTCATAATAAGATGGGCGTACGTAGGAGTGCAAATGAATGGCGTCAAGCTAAGTATAATTAGAAAGTTTGAGACTGAATACTGCAGCTTTCCAAATTTAGATCCACATTAAGGAGCTTACTCCTGAGCTGGGTTTTGTCTAGTGGAAACATGACATATCTTAGCAAGCCTAATTGACTATATTCGGATAACCTTTCAGAAGATCGAGTTTCCAGTAGTTCACGATGTCATCATTCAAAGACCTATCACACAATTCACACTCCAATGAAAATTATGTTATTGGATGAGACGAACGATCCGATTTGAATCTAACCTGATAAATAAGTAAGAAAAAAATTGTTAATTTTTTCACAGTAACTGTTAGTTTAGTTTAGGTCATATTTTAATATCTTGTGGTGTAAAAGAATAATTCTCAATATTCTTTCGTTCGCACACAAACTTTTTTTTTTAAATTTTAATTATGATATTGTTATATTGTAACCATTTAATTACCATATTAAACTAAACTTCTCATGTACACACATTTTCAAAATATCAAAATTGAAATAATATACAGTTTCTCTTTTCATCACAAATTAAAAGATAAACACACAACTATAATAATATAGAAATAGGCAGCTCAAAATAAAAGTATAAAATTAATGGGATAAAAAAATCACTAGCCTCTAGGTAACTAACAAACCCAAAAGGTATTAATTTCTTGTTGACCCTTTTTGAGTTCCTCTCCACTAATTCAAACCTAACCCCAATTACTATAATTCTTCAGATATGGATATGCATGTACAGAAAACCATGCATCTCTCTCTCTCTATATATATCTACACTTACCCACTACTGCTGCTAGTTACTTTGAATGAAGTATATGAATACGTCATTCAATGTTTCTGATCTAATTCCCATAGATGCTGTTGAGCTACACCTTTCTCTCCACTTCTCAAAACCTCTCTCTCTCTCTCACAAGTAAGAGAGAGAACGCAACCCAACCTAAAAATAGACACATATACCATACAAACACACACACACATAAAAAGAATTCAAAGCTTCACAGAATTTGCACAGTGATAAAGTTTTCAGGTACATAAAAAGAATATAATCATTTAATACTGAGCCATACTATTGAAGTCATTGAATCGATAACAACTATACACGTATAAAAAGTTGCACGTCTTTCATGCTTGACTAATATAGGATTGGTTATTATAATAATATTTTTATCGTAAATTCATGAGAACTGTATTTATAACAGATAAAGTATTTGACCTAATTATATAAAATATTTGTTTTATAAGACAGTGGCAGATCCAAAATGGGGCATGCATCGGCGGTGACTGGCCAAATTTTTCTGTTTTTATTGTCATTATATTTAGGTTATATTATGTATTTTTCTTCTATTTAACATGTAAAAAAGTAGTTTTGCCCATTTATAATAATATTAATATAATTTACTATTATCATAATGCAATACCTTAAATCTCTATATAATCAGTACTCATGTTTTCATTTCAAAAAATATTCAATCCTTTCATTATATATATATTTCTAAAATGCATTCATACATGATGGAAAAAAAGAAGGTACACATGGCTTAGCACGTATAGTGCCACGTAGCATGTGGCGCACACCAACCCAAATAAATAGAGGCGGGGAGAACAGCTTTGCTTCTCTCTCATCAAAGTTCTTTTGCTGCTCTCCATTTCCCTCTCTTTCTCTCTCAACGTGCAATACTTTTCCACATATAACTTCTTTTTTTTCTGATTTTCTTTTTCACCTTAGATTTTGCCACTGTACTATCCTTGACTTCGACGCATTTCTGAGAAACTAAGACAAAGAAATACAATGTTGGCGTCTAGTGAAGCAGCAGAAGCTCCTCCTAATAATAATGGAGGAGAAAATCCCACACAAAATCAAACTGATTCCGATCGGAATCCCCAGTGCTCTTTCCCGATCATGCTTAAGGTATACCAATCTTTTTTCTTAAGTATTAGTATACTAATTAGGAAGTAAATAAAATAAAATTGATGGCGAATTAATAATTAATTGATAATATATCAGAATTGTGCCCACAATTAACATTTATTTTTTTGGGGTATTTTGCAGTTTGTGGATGTTTCTTATAGAGTGAAGCTGCATGGCGGCGGCGCAAAATCAAGAAGCACTAGTATAATGAGCATGCTCGGTGGCGGCGGTAGCGGCCCGCCAGCTGATGTGGAGAATCCGGCGCCGGGGCGCCACCAAGAGCGGACGATTTTGAACGGGATCACGGGCACGGCGGCGCCGGGGCGAGTGTTGACGATCCTTGGCCCCTCCGGCAGCGGCAAATCGACGCTCCTCAACGCCCTCGCCGGCCGCCTCCACCACGGCCACGACCTCGCCGGGGCCGTCCTCTTCAACGGCCGGAAATTCACGAAGCAGATCGCGAAAAAGACTGGCTTCGTAGCTCAAGACGACGTGCTTTACCCTCACCTAACGGTGAGGGAGACCTTAGTCTTCTGCTCCCTCCTCCGCCTCCCGGCCTCTATTGGGCGGGAGCAGAAGATCGCGGCCGCGGAGGCCGCGATCACGGAGCTCGGCCTGGCGCCGTGCGCGAACACGATCATCGGGAACAGCTTCGTGCGCGGGGTCTCGGGCGGCGAGAGGAAGCGCGTGAGCATCGCGCACGAGATGCTGGTGGACCCCAGCCTGCTGATCCTCGACGAGCCGACGTCGGGGCTCGACGCCACGGCTGCGTACCGTCTCGTCGCGGCGCTTGGGGGGCTCGCGGCGAGGGGGAAGACGGTGGTGATGTCGGTGCACCAGCCCTCCAGCCGCGTCTACCAGATGTTCGACGATTTGCTGGTGCTGTCGGAGGGCCGGTGCATATACTTCGGCACGAGGGCCGACGCGACTCCGTATTTCGACAGCGTCGGGTTCTCGCCGGCGTTCCCGATGAATCCGGCGGATTTCTTGCTTGATCTCGCTAACGGTACGTCTGTCCTAATTATGTTTTTTTTTTTTTAATCTTTTTGTTTCTAGTCGTGTTATTTTTTCCCGTATTTGTGGAATTTTGATTTAGTATCATAGTCTGGCCGCAGCTTACAGTAGCTAATGACATATAGTAATATGAATATGTAAATAAAATATGGAAATAGTATAGCCATTTTTTACTGTCATATTGTCACATAAAAATTCTACCATTACATGAAAATTTTCATACAAATTGTATAAGGACATGATAGTAAAAAAATAGTTACTATTTCTACAATTTCATATCATATATATGATTCATGAATAGAATTTTTTTATTTATTATAGAATTGGATATTATTTTGTTATAACATATAGGTGTATTAATGATAATGAAATACGAGATAAGGAGATCCATATAGTGCCCTTTGTAGTCGCATATAGTCAAGCTTCTCATTAAATTCTTGACAGGATTTATGAGAGTGATTTTAGTGACTGTTGGCTAAAAACAAGCATATTTGCTGTATTTAATTCGACAGAGACCAATATTGCCCTAGTGTTTCTTTCTGCATAAAACCCTATTTCCCACTGCTCATTTTCAATTATAATCTTAAATCCTAAATTTCACTGCAGTTATTATCAATTGTGATAGTATTTATTAGGTCAATCTTAGACGCTACCTGGGGTTGTCCCTTTCTAGTGTTAGACATATCGATACATAAATATATAAGTTTTAAAATTTTTGAGTATATGAAGTTAATTTTGACTTTTGGCAAAAATTATTGGTGCATTTTCAATGTGTCCATATACACATATTTGTCAATCTTTATTGTGTAACTTATAGTAGCAAAACCATATATGGTCCAAGCAATAAGAGTGGTCACACCTGAAATTTTTTAATTAAGGCATTTAATTCTTAGGGAACTTATACTTCTTCCCCATCCAGATTTTTTCCCCAATTTTCACTATATATAATAAATATAAGTCGTCGTTTCGGCCATTAAAGCTGGTCCATCTCATAATTCACAAGTTTCCTTCAGAAATTGACACACTAGTGAGTACTGACTCTAATTGACAGAAAAGAAAGATCGATGACTTTTGAGGCGGAGTTTAAATCTATCCGCACAAGTTGTACATTGAGAGGTGGTTGTGACAACGATATATTCTAAATTAAGCTAAGCTTGACTCGGATTATAGTCAATAGTAGCACAACTTAGTCTAAAATATACACTTCAAGTTAGAAGTACTCTCCGATATAATAGTTAATATAGTACTTAATGTAGCACTACACAGGCTGGCCTCTCCGCTCGGCCTTTGGGGCGAGCGGAGGGCGGCAGCCGGAGGTGGGGATTAATTTATTAATTTAAATTTTCTTGATGAGATGTAAAGGTGGTGGGGAGAATTGTTTTAGGAGCATAAATGAGTGATATATGCATTCTTGAATACAAAGTGAAAGGGGAAATTTTTATGAATTTTTGGTTTTCATACCACGTGTCTCCTATCTTTTGAGCTTTTGCCTTTTCACCTTTTTTTTTTTTTTCATTTTCTCATGATGCCCACTTTCTTTTAGTGATTTTGATGTAGTATTTCCATAACCATTTGTTTTTGGGGAAAAGGGATGATATCTCATGTCTATCATAATTTCTATAGTTGAATGGAACTTTTTTATTACATTGATTTAGATGTTAAATTATACCTACACATTAAGACTAGAATATCCATTTTAATTATAGTCGAATAAGATCGCATTCTAAACTTTTTTCTTTTCACGAAAAAGTTGGAATTACATCTTATTTAATTTGTTGAGGTGGGAGTTGGTGTCGTCGTCAGATTCGTTCCCATTTTTTAAAGAGAAAAAAACTCCAAAAAGCAATTAAAAAAATGTAGGATCATAAAACATTGTACAAAAGATGGGATCAAAAAATATAAAATTGGTCATTTGATGCTATTTTCCAACAAGGATCCCTTATTGGGAATGTGGGGCCGGCCTCTATATCTTCTCATTTTGTTTTGGATTCTTTAAACTAAAATAATTCAGAAAAAATTCTCTATCATCAGAAATATCTATGTATTTTAGTGCCCTTTATGCTCCTTTTCTTTTATCATAATGTGTGAGATAAAAGTCACCATGTTTTCAATTTTTTGCCTTGAGAAATTAGGATGTATTTATATTCGAGAGGTCTTGGCATTTCGAAAAAGTAGATGTGCATTATTGAAAATGGTATGATATAATTATGCATCGGAGAAAAATTGCATTATTTGGTTAGATGATCCACGGTGACATAAAGTTGAAAAAAAACATATATAGCTCGATTGTTTTGACCAATCATTATAGAGAAAGGATTGAGAAAACGACATGTTATGTATATAATATATACATATATCTCCCTCTATATGCATGTATGCATTAGTGTATGTGTGTTTATTTCTTGGAGTGAAGTGGTAGCTGCACTAGGGTAGGGTATGGCCACCCCCCTGCCACAAACCAAAATCTTTAAAATTTTGGATTGACACACGAACAAGAATCACTTTGAATTGGATGGAGGATGGAGCTAGCTTGTGAATTTTCAACAAAACCCCATGTCCCACTATTTGTCTTAGATGACATAAGAAATTCACCTACTTGGTAAGAAAAAAAAATCGATATAGTGATACGTTTCAGGGTTTCTTAGAAATATAGACAGGTAATGAAATATGAAATACGACACAGTCTCGATACATGTAATGTACATGCACTGAAGTAATAATTCATTTCAAGAACGGCTAGTGTTATGCGTAATAGCTAGTGAAGTAACATCGAGGGACCTTTCTAGCCACTTTTGATAAATGAACTACTCTTGTTTAGGATCCCGAATCATACGTCGTACAATAAGGTAATCATTCCTTTCAAGAATTGCTAGTATTATGCATATTAGTGCTACGGTCATCTGTCACATGAATATGTTTGCCAACTATAGTTAGTGAAAGTCTAGGTCACAAAAATTTATTCAATCTAGGTGACAAGATTGATTTAATTGAGGCCGTGACATAAAAAAAGTGTTAGTTTTGACAAATTTCCTAATTCGTTGATTCTTTTTTGCACTAATTTGGCTGTCGAAAATAGATTGGTGGGACATTGTCACTAACACAAGTTAATTTATATTTGTGGAAAGAGAACAAATTAAAGCATCTCCCACTTGCTCAATATTCTTTTATTAGTTGTTTAAGGTTGTTCTGTTTCGAGCATTCAACCTAGCTAATTAAAAAAAATTAGATTAAGAAATGGATTAGCTCTGTTAATCTCAATTATGATAATGTGGATTATGATAAACGTGACAACATTGCCTGCGTAGGATAGCATCCAACTAAAAAGTTGGCATTTTGGATACTCTTTCTTTAACTAAGAATATCTGAATTAATGCATTAAATTATTGCATTTTTAGTCCATCATAAATGGCTCCACACACACACTAAACACACTAGGCATATGGGATGTTTAATTCGACAAGGGGAATAATTTTTTTTTTTCCTGATAGATCAACGTAGTTAAGAAAAATACAAATTTATGTGTATATATTATACATGTCGTTTTGTATATATATCACTTCTAACACGAGTTTCTTGAATAAAAACTAGCAAAAAAGACAACATTTTGCAGATGTGTCATGGCACATAGATCTGTGATCTGGAAAGTGTTGTTGCCTTTTCTTTGCATATATACCTTAATTAAAACGAAAGAATTTGTGTAACAAGTCCACGTGGATGGAGGTGGTATGAAGACGAAAGCGTCCTTCCACCAACGAAATTAATTCTTTTATGGTGTGGCATTAATAAATTAAGATTTGACATGAAGCTAGGTAAGTGGTGGTGATGGTGGCCCAAATCCATTAGCAGCCATTATAGTGAGTGGACTCCCAACTCACCACCAACATTGGACAGCTCTAATTAGTTCATTTCTATGTTTACTATAACATATATCTTAAATATCTAGCCACTTTTTTAGTAATTTTAATTTGATGTCTTTTTCCCCTCTACGTATTGTTGTCTGTTGGAATATCTTGATTATTAGGTCAGAAGATCGATACGAGTGTTACTATATGGATTATTAGGTCATATATTGAAATTTGGTAATTTTCTTGTTGATGTACTAAATCTTGTTTTATTGGATGTAGGGGTATGCCAACTTGATGGTTTTAGTGAGAGAGAGAGGCCTAATGTGAGGCAAACTCTTGTGTCCTCCTACAACAATGTGCTTGCTCCAAAGGTTAAAAGGGCTTGCATGGAAGCTCCGGTTATGGTGGCGAGGGAGGGGAATGGGAATCCCCCGACTAAGGAGTATAGCTGCACGAGCCATTTAGCAACTTGGGTTAACCAGTTCAGCATTCTGTTGCAACGAAATCTCAAAGAGCGGAAGCACGAGGCTTTCAACTCTTTGAGGGTGTTCCAAGTGATCACGGCCTCGTTGCTAGGTGGTTTCATGTGGTGGCATTCCGATTATAGAGATGTCCAAGACCGGCTAGGTCTTCTCTTCTTCGTCTCCATCTTCTGGGGCGTCTTCCCCTCATTCAACGCGGTCTTCGCCTTCCCTCAGGAACGGGCCATCTTCATGAAGGAGAAGGCCGCGGGGATGTACACGTTGTCGTCCTACTTCATGGCCCGGATCAGCGGTGACCTACCGATGGAGCTCATCCTCCCCACCCTGTTCCTGTCCATACTCTATTGGATGACGGGGCTCAAGCCCGACCTGTCAGCTTTCATCTTGACACTACTTGTCTTGTTGGGCTACGTGCTGGTGTCCATCGGCCTCGGCCTCGCGCTTGGCGCCTTCATCATGGACGCCAAGAAGGCTTCAACGATGGTCACGGTTATAATGCTCGCATTCGTGCTGACCGGGGGGTACTACGTACACAAAGTACCCCCCTTTGTGTCGTGGATAAAGTACGCGTCCACGACATTCTACACCTACAGGCTGCTCATCAACGTCCAATACGGGGATGGGGAGAGCATCTCCTCGTTGCTCGGTTGCTCCTCAACGAGGAGACTCCACGAGACCCCGACTTGTACATTCGTGCACGAGGACATCACCGGGCAGATCCACCCGGCGTTGAGCGTGGGGATTATGCTCATCATGTTTGTAGGGTACAGATTGCTGGCCTATCTCGCCCTAAGGCGAATCAAAGCTTGATGTGCGACGTGAGATGCAGACGGTGGAAGAGGGGATACACAAAAGTGGTTTGTTGCAGAGATACGTTTTGTGCTGGATTCGAGCTAACTCTAATCGTGGAACTAGGAAAGTATTAATTTGAATCATGATCAAGTGTAAATAAGGAATTGTAAGACAATTACTTATTTAATGCCATGAACTAGCATTTCACTAGCTAGCTGCCATCTTAATTCCAATCAAGATTACATGTAGTTAGATGTTGGTACTTTTACCTCGAATGAGATAGAGAGAGAGAGAGTTCTCTTACTCAAATATCACAAAGTTGATGTGTAGTGAGTTTTGAATATGGGTTAATGTTAACTGCATACTCAGAAAACGTAAATTGAAGCTTCAAGATCTTAGAGAGAGAGAGAGAGAGAGAGAGAGAGAGAGAGAGAGAGAGAGAGCGAGAGAGAGAGAGAGAGAGAATTTACTGAATTCCGAAAAAACTCTATATCGAAGTTAGAAAATGGGTTCGAGCTAGAACCTAGACTGGTCTTGTACAAACTCATACAAAAAACGCAAAATCGAGGCTTTAAGATCTTTAACCTCTGACCTATCTTTTGTTTCAAAAACGCCCTTCATTATGCTTGTGTACAATCTCTCAAGCTGTGGGATGTTGTACTCTTTCGACCGATCCAGGAGCAGCTTCTTGATGGAATCCACTTGATCGGAAGTTTCTGCACACGACATGGTAACGTCTTGTGTCGTGCACTCTGTGTCACAGTTGGAGTTTCCCGGCTGCTCGTCCCCATCGGAAACTGGCATCTCTACTGTTGGCTTCTCTGTACAGTTTGCCTCGGCTTCTTCAGCTGGCTTTGGTGGATCCAAATCAAGTTCCGATCCCTCTTCTGCCACCAACAGTGAGGTGAAAACAAGCTCCAAGCAATTAGTTTTCAAGAAACAAGACGCTCAGCTAGACGACGTTGTTTGAAATGAAAAGAGATGATGATACCTGCTTGAGAGGCGTCGTTTTGTTTCTTTGGTTTTCTAGTTGGTTCGTAGCTCTGATCTAGATTAACTTCGGGCTGCACATTACAAAGACGTGCGCTTGCCCTAGTCATTGACACCATTTGGATAACAGGAGGTTGAGGGAGAGTAGTCCCGTCTTCAACGGGCAATGAGATTGGGCCGCCTTCCTCAGCGATCTTGTCACAAAATGTAACCAAGGAAGGGTCCATCTGGGATAGCATACCGTGAACCTGAAAAGAGCGAAATGTTACTTGCATCAGATGGATTGAGGCTTCAGCTAGAAAAGATAATCATTTTAACTGGTTTAGGAACACACAGAATCGCGAAGTTCATATGCTCTACTGACGATCCTAGATCCGTTGTAATCATCCCCGTTGTATTTCTGTGGAGGATTGAAAGAAATGTTAGAAGATGAGTCACATTATTTATAGATAAGGACAAACATGCAAATGCAAAGATCTAAAAAGGTCAAGCCGCTTGAATGGATACGATGAAATGATCAGCAACATTCATTAACATGCGAAGACTTCTGTCTTGCTACTAAATGGATCCACAATTAATTATAACCATATAAAAATCATCACAACTCAGTCGCATGTCTTACATGCTTCTTTAGTTACTTCTAATGCATCAATTGATATGAAGCATTTTTGCTTAAGACCGCATTTTATCCATTCATCATACAGAGGCATATTTGCAGCATTATTCAACCAGTTTACGCAAACACGAACCTTAGCATTAGCCAAAATGAGGTCGAAATCCTCCACGAATGATTTACATGTGATATATTTTCCACTATCGACACACTGCAGCAAAGTTGCAATATCCATAGGATTCTGGATTACTGCATGGTAGTTTGGTGCATCTTCGTCCGTCACTGGATAATGGAAGGCACTGAACCTCTTATCATAAAGAATCCTGTAATGAAATAAAGGAGTCGGAATGCGAAAAGCTTATGAGACTATCATGAAATGATACCTGAAGCAGAATGATGCATACATGAATTTGACATAGAAACCAGCAGTTAATCAGATATATCTCAATTCTCACCGATTGCAAACATCTCGAAGGCACATTCGTAGTCGACGAAGAGCATGGCCCTGTGCTTCGGCTTTAGCCCTTAGCTCAGAGACCTTAGGTCCTGTAGCCACTTTTGGTGCTTTTGGAAGTTCAGGAAGGCCCTTAGATGTAGTTGATGTCATCACATTCTCAGTTTGAGCTGACAATGCTGCTTCTATCAGACGATCAAAAAACAATGATCTGTCTTCTTTTGATGGTGAGCTTAAATGCAAACTGTTAAAAGGCCCAAAAAGAAGAACAAAGAAAAAGGAACAAATATTAGCATAATTTGAACAACAATGTACAAAAGATAAAAACTAGAGGTAAAAATAACAATTGCAAAATGGGAATCTAGCAATTATACAGCCAAGGCCTCTTGCCATTCCAATTATTTTAGAAACATCGACCTAACTTCCACTGAAAGAGAAAAACCCTTCACAGTTAAGGTTCGAAATACAGACAAGGGAATGCAGTTACTTAAAAAATAGAGTAAAAAAGAAAAAGGCATAAAATAGATGAATGATTGTCTCAACAAAAAAATGAAAATGATGACTGTCCCAAATAAAAGTTTTCTGGCATCCTAAATTGAAAGAAAATTTTCCAAAAAAAGTAACAAAAATAAACAAAGATTAGACACTGCTCGTATTAGAAGAACATAAATACCGACAGGAGATAGAAAATCAACAGAATAAATATATGGTGTATAAGTTTGCACAATGTGATGCAGCTACAGGTTAAACTTAGACGGAATCATGATAGTAAATCCAGGTCATAATATATGAAGTATTGATAGACATACACATGGTGGTTGGAAAATATTGATGGACTATCACATATCTCAGCAAGTGGGATAGAGGATGTTCCCAATAGTAATATGGGCAAACCAGAAGGTAATTCTTCCAACAGCGTCCGCAGTACAGCCTTGAGTTGGTCATGAGCCTAAAATTCAAAAATGTTTATCCAATTGACAGCAAAATATTGATGCTACAGTGACTTGGCATAAAAAGAGTAATGCATACACATAAATCAATGAAAAGCAGAAACCAGATCTAAATAATCACCAAAAAATAAGTGATAATTTACTCACACTCTCCCACCAAAGGTGGAATTGAGGCAAATATAGTACAGACGGTGTAGTTCTCCTGGCTTCACCAAAAACATGCACCAAAGCTTCCTCTGGTGTTTTAGCTCCAGGATCAGAAAGTAAAGATGGTAGGGCAAGAGAGTGAACAGGAAACTTCTCTAGTTCATGTAAAACTGCAGGCCCAAGATGATCCTGCAAAACCGAAGCAATCAGTACATTATTGTCACATGTAAGCTTTATTATTATTGATACAAATTGGATTAAAAAAAGAAAGAGTAAAGAAAAAATAAGACGTTTACCAGTCCGACACCATCACCACCACACAATAGAAGCCTAGGCCTATAGACAAGGGAAATTGCAGATCCATAGGAAAGCATTGAGAGCTTCGTTATATCTGATGAAACAACAGGGAATATGTCACAAATGATGCTCATAGCCTTTTCCAGAAGTCGTTGCAGACATGGCAAAACAACAGGTGATAATGGCCTCGAGTTCACAATGGAGCCTCTGTGTGCAGCAGGGGTGATTGTTGTCATGGCCTCTACAAAGTGATACTTTTCCACCTTCACAGAATCAACATCTATCAAGAATTTGTCATCACTTGTATAAACTTG
>JAYDZE010365923.1:0-17461 GCA_034509125.1 Monilaria moniliformis
GAATTCGGTATACCGAAAAATTCGGTAAGGTAACGGTATGGTATTTACTCATACCGGCATTTACGGTACGGTATACGATATGGCAGTTACCGTACCGACCCACCCCTAGACATTATATAATGGACGGAGGGAGTACTATTTTTGGTGGACGGACCAAAATGGAAAAACAATACTATTTTTCGTAGACGGATGTAGTATATTTTATTTGAAATGTTTTTTCATTTTCGTTTTCTCTTTTCTTTCTCATTTCCTTTTTTCTTTCGAATTAGATTTTTTTGTTATCTTCAGTTTTAATTCTGTAATTTACTTTCAGTTAATAATTATAATTATATATATATATATATATTACTATTTGTAAAATTATCTGTTTCTACTTTATCAATTTATAGTTATTTTATAATTAAACTAAACATATTAAAGAATTAAACGTAATTATTCTTTTTGTTTTTGGTTTCCTATTACTATTTTTGTATTCAAATATTTTTATTTTTTATTTTCATGACAGATTTTATTAATTATTAAATATTGATAATTAAATAAAGTTTTAGTGTATGAGTGTATCTATTCACTCAACTTTATAAAAATACTAAGTGTCCTATAACAAATTTAACAAACATAGGTAATTTATTTTCAAAAAAAATCTAGATATTTAATATTCTATATTTTCATTTATCCAAATATATATTCATCTATCTATTATGGTTAATAATAACAAAAAATTATATTCTATCAATTTTATATGAGAAAAATATTTATTTATAATAGTTAATATATATCTATATATATATATATTAGTCTAATATTTTTTATCTTAAAATAATTAAGTTGCTATATGTTTGTAATATTTAAGTAATATTTTAGGCATTCTTTCAAAAATTTCCAACTCTTCTACTTATTTTTTTAGAAAACATATAGGTATTTGGATGCAGTTGTAATATTGTACTCGTTTCATTCAAAAAAAATCTTATTTAGTGTGTTCCTATTTTATTCGTCATTTGATTATATGGTACATATTAGCTATATATCTTATATTAATACATATAATTTTAAAAGTTCAGATACATTTTAATTTATATATTGTAATATCTAATTTAATTTTAATTTTCTATTATTAATTTAAGTCAATAATTTTGCCGTGCATTGCACGGATGGCGAATTTAGTTAAAACTATAACATAACATCGAACATTGCAAAAGTATCAATGAAAATTTTGCAAAAAATTATGTAATTTAATTTATTATAAAAATCCTATAATAAGTTCCAAAAAATGACGTTTCACCATTTATTTCATACTTATATTTCATAGAACTAATTCATTAGTCAAATATTAAAAGTTGATAAATAATAGTATTATGATAATATGTATACTACAATTTTTTTTTTTTTGTTAAATCTTAGTGAAAAAAAGCTACAATGATATTTCCGTTGTCTTATAATTTCAATTTATTTTTTATCCATTCAATAATTACAATGAGCCGTGCAAGGTCCGGTGATTTTTCAATAAAAGACGACAAAACTGAAATATATCACATTAATTATCGCCGGTTTACCAATTGTATTAGTTAATTTTATGACAAATTAAAAAATTTGTAAACGTTAAGGGTTATTACATTTTTATATTGAATTTGAATTTATTATGTTTACATTTGATTTTATTTAATTAACCACTACTTTCTATTTCATTACAAAATTGTCTTTCAAATTAATTGCAATCGATTGCAAATTGAAAACTCTCATAAGAATAATACTGATTGATTGTGGGTAAATTGAAAAATATATATACAAAAAGTATCATAAAAAGAGGTTGTTTTTCATACAAACTATAACACTTGTAAGTGTCCATTAGACATTCTAATAGGACATTTATTAGTGTCCTATTAGACACTCTAGTAGGACGTTCGCATTGTGCAATTTATAATCGGACACTTGTAAGTATCTATTATACATTTTTGAATTGCCTATAAGATTATTATAAGTAAAGAATTTATAAATTACTGTGAAAGAATAATTCAAACCTATATAATATATGCTCCTGTGTCCCATTATAAGAGCATTAGTAACAGTAGCTCGCAAGACAAGTCGCTCGTTTTCTAACCCACCGCCCTGTAATGCAGAGCCACTAGTCTAGGGCTCGAGTCTTGGTTGCGGCTCTTCGGCCCTATCCGCGTGTCTGTGAGGCGCACTCACGTCTCTTGGCTAATTAAAGAGCAAGTGTGTCGCACACATTTGGCGTGCGATTTTTGCTAGTTTTAGTCTTTTTTTTTATTCAGGATTTGTTTGTATATTATATAGATTAGTGTATTATTTTAACACACAAAAGAGGCTTTGACCTAGTGGCAAAAGATGCATCTCTCACTCTTCTCACTTGGGTTCGAAAACCACTATCCCCAAATCTATTTTTTTTTCAATTTTTTGTTTCTAGTTTTTCTTTCGATTTTTTCTGTTTTTTTTTATTTTTTTTTCTCTTTGAATTAATGTGATTGATTTACTTTTCACTTTTTAAATTTGCATTGGCTTCAGAATGAACAAAAATATATACAGAAATCCTAAATCTTATGAATTATTTTTCCCCATGAATAGTGATAAGAGAAAGACATATGTCAATGCCCTTTATTGTAGGTGTTAAAATTTTAAGGAAATATTTATTGTAGGCCCTAAACCCTCTGTTGCTAACATCCTAAGTGGTTCATTATTTTTTAATACGTAAATTAATAAAGTTGTGTTTTGTCTATAAAGTAGTAGGATCCACTAACTTTGAGTAAAAAAAAAATTTGTTTAAAAGTTTTCTTTTTCAGAATAGGTCACTTAGAATGGGATAACCCAAAATAATATGCATACTACATATAATAGAATGCATGGAGTATACAATATTTGTAATGGGGAAGAAATGTAAATTCTATGGAAACTGCAAATCACACGAAATGTATATATAATAAAATCCAAATCCAAATCTAAACATAATTTAAATGTTTTACTGAATACAAAGTTTCTGGGTTCACAAAAAATAAATAAATAAATAAATATCCTCTTAGATATTCCGTCTTTTAATATAAAAGAGTGTGTGGCGCAGCCGCATATATGGCAGGGTTAACCGGACTTGACCTAATCTGGACCGCCTAACCCGCCACTATTTTTATGTAATAGTTATTAATTTTACGTAAATGAGACTTTTCTTCAAAGTAAATAAGATTTTTCTTCAAAATAAATATGACTTTTCTTTAAAACAAATAAAACTATGCACAAAATATGGCTTATATTAATTACATATATATAAATGAGATTTTGTTTAAAAAAATAAATGAGATTTTTAAAATAAAAATAAAATATGCACACAAAGCATGAGCTTGCATAAGTGAGGTGCTTTTCCTCAAAGCAAATGTGGCTTTCCTTAAGAAGTAAATAATTTTTTTATAAAAGTAAATGAGACTTTTAGCTGTGTTAAATTTGATTGCGGATTTGGGGCACGAAACTCCAAACATATCTTTACAATTCTTTGCACGAGAGTATTTGTAAATATATAATAGGGTTAGTTAAATAAAAAATTTACCATCTTTGGTGAGATTTAGTGATCATGATCACAAGTTTACTTAGTTGGGGATGACTGAGACAAGTGACAACTCATTAATAAAATTGCGTTTTGCATATTTTTGCTTGGAAAAATGTCCATAAAATCGAAAAGATTCTTGTATAAGTCTTTTGGGAAATATCAAAATCTTCTATATATATATATATAATTAAACAGCAAGATCGAAGGTTGAATGTTCAAACCATTCCCTTATCTAAAACAAAAAAAAAAAATGAATAGGCACTGGTAAAATAATATAATATATATATATGGTCAAATTTTAATGAAAATTATTTTATATTAGAAGCACAAGTTCGCCACAAATGATTGGAACCCACTTTTTTGTAAATTTCTTGTGCGCGGAATTTAATGTCTTAAACATGCATAATTCGTACATATGCATCATTCTCCATTCTCGCTAAAATTTATCATATTTACTGGATTATTATATATATATATGTATGTATATGAGTCAGATCATATAAAAATTTATGATATTCTGAAACGTGTTCATGGCGAAATCAACCAAATAATTAAATTAATGGCGCGTTGATAACCTTGATATCATTTATCTGAAATAGGTGGGAACCAAAATGATGTAATGTGCAGTTGAGTATGTAGAAAACTTAATAGGTCGACATCCTCGATCCTAATGTGCAGTTGAATATATTTTAGCCGTAAATGGTGGAAAAATGGAACTGGGAGTGATATAACTTTTTTTGGGTATGACAAGTTGAATATATTTGAATAGTGTATATGACAATATATATACGATGGTGTGACAGAAAAGACAGAGAGAGACTTGGATTGCATTGCACGCGATAAACACGGGCGACCTCTTTCTTTTTCAATGAGAGAGAGAGAGAGAGAGAGAGATGGCGGTAGGAGAGGAGAGGATTAGTAGTGGGGTGGGGTGGGGTGGAGTGGATTGATTAACGTGACTGAGGAGATGGCAACCCCTTCTTTTCCTTTTACTAATTAAATTAAATCAGAATTGGAAAGACGTCAGTCAGTCTGTCTGTCTATGTAGGACAGTAGGGTTTTCTTTGTGACCACACTGTTTTGCTTCTTTTCGCTTATTTCTTTTATTACTACAATTTCAATATTCCACTTTCTCTTCATAATTTTGGAACAACATATTCATCATCTCTCATTCTTTTCTTTCCTTTTTTAGTTGCCTACACTTCCTATTTTAATCATTTGCTCTTATTAATGAAAGAAATATCATTAAGATGTAAACATATTTCAACATTCAAATTAATTTCAACTATGATATATATATATATATATATATATATATATATGTGTGTATGTATGTGTGCGTGTGTGTTTATTGGTGTGATATCTCATGTCGAATTTATCTGCATATGTATGAGTCCAATGAATTCATCCAACAATTTAAACTAATCATTTTGTTAAAGCCTCGGACGCCAAGTAGTTGCTAGTTGAGCACTTATGACGCCAAAGGGTTGAAGATAAATCTGATTTATATAATCAACATTTTAATAAGTAATATATATTCGCATACACATATATATTGCACAAGTTTATCTTTTTTTTAGAATTACATATGATATATATATATATATATAAATATTACACCGTATGCATGCGAAATAACTACACCATCATAATGTGATAAATACATACCGTACTCAAACGAGATTGAATTCAAAATCTCTTACCAAAAAAGTCCTATGATGACTCAACTTTGTCTCTTAAAATAAACCTCCTGCAAAAGTTTCTCTAGTTACTTGAAAATGGTGGTTGAAAATGAATGTGGTTTACAAGAGCGCATTTTTAATGGATATCGCAAATTGAGAATAATTTGCAATTGTATTGAATTAAACCTAATTAACACTCATTGCTCTCCAAGTAATTAGGTTTTTCTTGCATAATTAACGTTTGAGAACTAAAGAAGTATCAAATCAGTTATCGAGTTGATAATTCAGTCCCATAGTGATGATATTAGGTGATGATATGATGTGATTAGGATACATTGCATGCATTCATCTCCACTAATGACTTACTAATCTATCTAAAAAGTGTCATGACAATACACCTTCATTTGTTGGCAAAAACTGGGGTGTGGGCGTCAATCATTAGTTAGATTAGATATTAATATATCTGAAAGAAACTTGGGCCACAATCATTACGTATTAATTTAGGGTTCATCATTAGATGGATGTTCCATCTAGTGGCGGCCGGATATATGAGCTTAAATTCAATAAATATCTATGATATTTTTGTTGTCATTTTCACAGCAACTAAGCTTGTTTTTATCTCGTGACAAAATTAAATTGTTTGCAAACAACTTGTCATTTTCGATTTCGACGTGACAACTAGTTGTAGTCTCATATGTTAGCTAGATATAAGACGGCGACTTGATTTCTTTATTTGTCATATTTTATTATTAATAAAAATTATTTGTGTAATCATAATGTTATTAGTAATTTTGATTGACATGACATTTATCAAAGTTGTAATAGTTAATGATTTCGTTGGCAGGCAGAAAAATATGACTTTTCATAAGGGTAAAAAATAAAATATGATTTGGTCCACCGAGTACATATGCTGGAAAACTGTGGTTCAACTAATATGTACACATTTACCACAAATTATGAGGTTAATGTCAAAGTTCAAATAGCTTAGATTTGAATCCATTATGATGTAATTTATTTAATGTTGCAATTACAAATAAATAAATAAAATTTTATTCCTATTTCATAAAAAAAAGAGAGAAAAATGAATCCGATTGTGTTTCTGCATTCATCTATGAAATCCCTTCATCTCGAAGTCTGTGTGCCACCATTTTTTAATGACACGTTATATAAATATATTACTCATTCAACGGAAGATAATACTCTTTTTACTTTCTTTTTTTTACAACAAAACAACCCACACATTTTTAATTTAATTCACTTAACATATTTGACGTTCTAACCTTGTAACCCATTCGCAGGGTTAATCTTAAGTCTTATCTACTGCTCACATGCAAAAGATCATAGTCATAAAATAATTATCTTCAAATTCTCGATTATTGAAAGATATTTTACTTAAATACGAGGCAGAAACGAAATAAAGAGCAATACAGAGCCAAATAAAGATAGTTTGAGTCTGTATTTTGAGGAAGACATCAATCAATCAAGATGGCATCGTGTCAAAGAGGAAAAAACAGTTGAGAGAGAGAGAGAGAGAGAGAGAGAGTCTGCGAGAGCATAATAATGTTTGTTGTTGGTAGAACATTTACTCACCTTTTCATTTCTCATCACTCCAAACAGCAGTGCAATTTGTGCTGGTAATTAAGGTTGCTATACAATAATGCATAATTTGAAGAAGAAAAAAAAAAGCATCGTTGTTTGTGAAATGCTTTCTCGGAATCTATGGAGACCATTCAGCGCTGGCGTATACGTTCAGTGCCTTTATTTTTGGTTTCTTGAAACAAATTTTCAACCCAACAATGTTGTCATGTTAATTATTCATGTCATGAATATTTTACATTGTAAATAATATTATATTTCATACATACAAATTTGTACGTGAGAATTATCATATTCATAGTTAATTACAACAGGTATATATAGGATTACAAAAACCGTTGAGTACAGAAGTCTCGTGCCCAATTGTGGACGTGAGGTACAGCTCCATCTCCATCGGGACATATGTATATATTTGTTTACACAGTACAAAGTACAATAAGAAACATCATTAACTTCATAATTTATATAATATAGTAAATCTTTGTTGTTCCAATTTTGTGTCGATCGGATAATATTTTACTAATAAATCATTACTCTATTTTGTAAGTTACTAACAAATAGTATGTGCATTTGCAACCGCACGCGACCGGAATTGCTATATACATCAATTCTAGCAAGTACATTTCACATTTCATTTCGTATTTATAATAATATCTACCTTTTTATATATTATTTGAACCAGTTAATGATGTGCAAACTATACTAATATAAAAAATAACCAAAATACTTAATTTTGCTATGACATGGAAGTACAACCCGATTGATAAAATAATTCGTCTCCAAGACTCCAACAAGTAGGTAAGGATTTCAAGTCATTTTAATGTATATGATTGTGCAACTCTCCCAAAATTATATTTGTTACTGTTATATACATTACTAATACTATATTTCTTATACTATGACTTTTATTTTATATCAATTATATAAAAAGTATATAACTGACATCGAACTTAATAAGAATACCCTCTTGTAATAGTATGGTAACAATAGATTAACGCAAGGAATTTTTATTTTTTTCTTCAGGATAATGTAAAGAGGTTTTACTACATTTGGCCATTAAAATTCACGTGAAAATTTGGGAAAAGAATTCGAAACAACTAAACTTTAAGATCTTAAATAAAAATTATTGATATTATCAAATTCATTACATAAAAATCACAGTCCCGGTTTCCCGCAATCTCAATAAATGACTAGGTTATATATTCCAAATATGTAGCTGAATAATATCCTTCAACTCAAACGCAATTGACAAAACAAGTAACAAGATGTCAATACTTGAGAAATGCAAAATAGTTTGATAGAGTCCAAAATCACACACACAACACCCATGTAAAGAAAGTTAAGGAATCTGAGCTTTCAACTTTACCACAAAAAGTCATAAATTCTACGAACATAATAGTTAAGAGAAAGCTTCGCCAACCTAACGCATTTCATCTCCACAACTATGCAACACTAACCAATTATACAAGTTGAACATTATGGAGCTGTGTCCTAACTAACAGCACTCACAAATTTCATTTTTTTCTTCTTTCCAGACGTACGGTGTGGATGAAATTATTTTTGTTGACCGTAAATAAAGATTTTAACAGCATTGCATAAGAGGACCCCATCCACAAAACGTACTCGTAGAAACTTTAATGAAATTAGCACCTATCAAATCCCCACAGATAAAGATCATCAAAGCAGATGTTACAGCTCATGCATATACAACAAGGGAGAGAAAAGATCATTACTGTTATTGTTTGACAGCACATTGGAGGTCCATATATAGAGTGTGAACAAAGCCTGAATATTCTCCGGTTGTTCCTCCCGGAAGCCCTGTTCTGCCACTCGATTAAGTTTTACTTCACCGGCTATCTTTAGCAAAGCTGCAGTGCCACTTCAAGAAGCAATAATCAAATGTATCTATATTCAGTACAAAGATTCAATAAATTTCCATCTTTATGTATCCATCTTGCTCACTCGCATTTATCAACAGCGAATTATTCGGTACGCCCTGAATATAAGTGTATCAAACAGATGAAAAGACAAGAGCAATAAAAGGGACCGGCCATAAGGCAAGCGGACTATAAAAAACGTACCAAAATAAATGAATGTGATATATATGGTAGACTGTATTTTCGTGATCGCTGATATATGCATGTCATCTTTGTCGTTCAGCAACAGGCCATTGTTAAACTTCTAAATTAATGCACCATAGCTCTTCTCGGGATGGTCGCTCATATAACGGCCTCCAGGTACAGAAGAGTAGATGCTTAGCAAAAGAAATTACATTTCGTGAACAAATGATTAGAGAGTATGTGCATGTATTTACAGCCTGCCAATAGAAAGAGACTATTCTGACTGATATCATATGTGTACATGATCATTGCCATCTGATGAGCTATCATGTACGTACACCATGAGAATATGATGCCTTCTTCTTGCTGCCACTGCTAGTATTTGAGTGACAAGAAGTTATACTTAGGCTTCTAGCAAGTTAGAGATCATGGCACCTCATATATGAATCCAGTTTTCAGTTCAGTTGCTGTAGTTAGCTCTGCAGCTGAAGTACACAAAATGAAACAATGTATCAGTATACAATCTCTAGGCAATATGAGAGCCCATTTACTCAGCAAATAAATTAGAATTCAGTTCTAGAGAATATAAACAGCAACTTAGAAGTGTCAAATTTTCAACCACAATGCTAAATCATTTGATTGGTGTTTCAAGCATCTAGTAAATTGGGCGATTTGAGATTTCATAATCATTATGTACTTGCTTTGTTCCTCCAATGCCTCCTAGATCGAGTGCCACAGTCCCAAATGATAAGGAATGCTAGATTAGAAATTTGGGATGGTTTTACTGGTTTCCTGAATCCAGAAACAGATATATTACTATCTTTATCCTTGATATCATTATCTAGCCCACAACATGAAATATCATAAACCCAATCAGTCATAGGAAAAATATCCAACTTCTTAAACATGTCAAATGGATCCAAGAGGCAGAAAATGTAATGATTTATGTGCACATGGTACTAGGTCCAGCAAGTCTATGCATGCAGGAAGAATAACTGTAAGGGAAATCTTTGGATTAGGAGATAGAGGGTCAACTAACATCAGCTCCAGGGAATTTAACTTCAACTCTTTGGAATCAACTAAACAATCTTTTTTTTTACTCTCCTAAGTCTTAACTTGATCATCAAACCAACACACATCCTTTTATTTGATCAAAGGAAATTTATTTAAAATGGAATCTTATTTGAATTCAACAAATTAACAGAAATAAGAATCTCCTGTAAAGTCATTTTCTTAACCAAGGATTCGTTCCAGTTTCTGTTTTCTAGAATTTGAAACACACTATGCCTTGCCTCCAAAGGCAGAATTTCTTTTACATCAGTTATCAAAGTACTACTGTGAAATTTTCTACTCAAGAAGATAAGATTTTCCATTTTTTTTTTACTTTGAAGACTACCATCTCAATCTAAGACTCGTTAAGTATCTGGGGCATATGAACCAGATTTTATGCATATTTGTTCCTCATATTCCTTTGTTAGACTATCATCATCCCAAGTTGAGATTCAGCAGGATAGTACTTCTTGGGAAGTTATCAGCATACAAACAATAAATCAAAATAAAACACTAGGAACATAAAGTTCTCTACTTACATTATGAAGACTGCAACAGCTCAAAAGAAAAAAGATCTTGTTGAATGTCAGTTGGCTTCTTCAGCCATCTACAGTAAAAACAAGCCGCTCCAACTACTGACAGAAAAGACAGCATCACAAGAAATCCAAATTGTGAAACATCATTTGCAATTATGGCAATCCCTAGCATTATCGACTCTGCCAAACTAGCAAATGAAATCTCAGTTGTTCCAATAAGATTAGCTTTAGAGGCAGGGATCCCAGTTTGTAAAATCTGCGCCCCTATAACATCATATGACATGTGCCCCAGTCTAGACAATACCTGCCGATACAAATTGTTCTAGTATATGAGAACTTTAACAGCGAGGTCTAAATGAAGCTCTAAGATAGTTGCAAAAGAACTTTATCATATGCATACACAAGATATTGAAAACTCAAGCTTATTTTTATCATAAATAATAAATAATTACATATAGAACATGTAACAGAGACAGGTCAAACGTATTTGACAGATTAGAGAATGTCCACGCACACCACACATCATACAAGATTAAGACAAGCAAAACATGATAAATAGATACCCATGTTTTATTTTACAAGTATCTATAAGGTAGTTGTTTTACAAGCATCTAAGAACAACACAATCCTGTACAAATATGCACCCCCATATTGCATATGGGTCACAAACACACATCATAGTTAATATGTCAAACATTAAATTTATTGTGTTCTATGTAAATATCTGAAATAAAATCTACTAAGAAGACCTGTATGTGTTTCTTCTTTTTTGGTAACGTGGCGTTTTAGTTGGCTGGCACTTAGTGATTTGGTGAACACAACTTCAAATGCATCCATTTCATGTATTTATTTTTTCAAGTTTTAGATGAAAACAGGGAAGAAACTTACAACTAAAAACAAAAACAACATGAGTGGAATCTTGTGAGAAAAAGAACCACTGCAATATACTCCAACTGCTATGGTAAGAAGTGAAGCCTGAAAGATAAGACCAGCTGCTCCAGCCTGGTATACAAGATTAACATTAGGACCAATGAGTAGCAACAACAATAGATCTTTCAACAAAAAAAATACTTAAAAGAACAAAACCTTCAGAATGCCGAGTTGGTTGACCATTTTTGCAGACACAAAAGTTGCTGTGACACCCATGAAAGCGCATAATCCACTGAAGGCTCCAATAATTGAAGGATTTAGACCTGCAGCATTAACTACCACATGAATACAAAGAAAGAGAACCACTACAAAGGGGAAAATGTTATCTTCAAACACTAAATTTCATATCCTTCAGAGAGAAAAGGATTAATACAAAGAATTGGAGAGATCAGAGGACATGCATGATGCATGTAAATTAGGTGATTTAAAAATGCATCAAGTCTTTCTTGATTTATGGAAACAATGCTGAGAACATCAGTAAAGCTTTCTATGCCATAACATGCATCGATAGCAAATGCATTGTTAATCGAATAGAAATAGCATACAAAATCATTTCTCATTGTTCATTAACCATGATGAGAACATAAATGCAAAATTGTATGACTCAGATATCTACATTGAAAGCCTCTAAATTCCCAAGCCATTCTGTCATTTCACCACTTATACTCTGTGACACTAAAATGCAACATATTCCATCATAAACTTCCAGCGCTCAGACTCAACAAGAATTCTACTGATTATAGAAAGCAAGTAAGCGCATTTAGTAATTCCATCTTGCAACATAATAAAGAAATTATTGAGTTTCAATCCAAAGAAAAAAGGCCAAGTGGATTCATAGCAATCATTTTCTACCAAAACAAAGAATTCCATTCGATCTGTTAGGTCCCTACTTAACCTCAATTCTCCAATTTCTGTAACTGATGAGCTAATCCCTCAAACCAACCACTTCTGGAATAAACTCTAACATAAAACTTGCATGTAGTTAGTCTTCCACAGAGAAACTTGAAGAACAAAGGCCTTTAGATTGTAGGTTGCACAAAATTCGAGAGAAATAGTATAGGTATAAAATATCATGTTCGATTTTTCTTTTTTCAAAGAAAAGGTATATGACAGAACCAAATAGAAATAGTATTGTATGTTCGTTAAGAGTCTCTTGTATCTGCTAGTGGAAGCCGTGGATCACCAAGGCCAAATACAAACAAATGATCTCCTTTTAAGAAACTAAACAAATCTACTTTTCCTAAAATTAGCACCATCCATCATAACGTTCAAATTGTAATCCAATGTACCAGCAGAAGAACTTGCAAGTTATTTCCTGCTTAAGTTATTCATTATCCTGACATAAACAATTTTAGCACTCTAATTCCCATTTCTTTCATACTGGCATTATACGTTCCCATGCATCTCCACCGGGGTTGCGTTTCGCCTTTTTACACCAGGAATTTAGAAGTGTCTAGCCTTTTTGCAAACTAAATGCTCACATCAACAGCAAGACGGGTAACCAAACGAGAAGCAGATTAGACGCATATTAGTTGGTGGAAGAAAAGGAATCAATCAATGGATCTGAATGAGACTCAAAATGGGGTATATGGAAGTAGATAAAAATTACAAGGGCAGAATTTTTCAGCCAAATAACTATTCAGGGAATAAAAATAAAAGAAAAAAATTTAATTATACTATACTGACATGGCCATGCATTAATCAGTTGCTTCTATATCAAGGCCAGCAGATGCTACTCATCAAGCTGTTTGCAAAATCCAAAGAGTGGACAATACCATGATGTGTTAAGAAAGCAGTCATTAGACCACCAGGAGCAAGAGCGACGTTGAAGAAGAGTAAAACATAGGCCAGGCTTGCCGGCAGAACAGGCTGCTGAATGTATTCAAACCATCCATGCTTTATAGCATCTATACCTGCTGTCACTGTGCAGAAGGAAAGCTGAATCACTGAGAAATAGAAAAGAACAAAATTGAGACATTTAGATTAAAGATCACTGAGATTACATATATTTTCAGTCTCTCGGGAAGATCCTGTAGGTGAACATCCAGAACCAGTTTGTGGAGACTTGGCATGGGTCAGAACTCCAGCAGAAAGCTTGCTTGTTAGCCATGTGAGGAAAATCTGTCACAGAGCAAGAACATCAGAAATTGACAAACTTTTAGATGGAACGAGCACTTTGAAATAGAAAGGGTGCATATTACCAAAATGGGCAGTGAACACATCATCAAGTTAGCTGCCAGTTTTAAGCACATCACTGGTTCATACTTAGATAACAAAATGCCAAATAATGATGCTCCTACAATCTGTGATTACAAGAATATGAAAGCTATAAGCACCAGAGCTAATAAATTATAAAGTCATGAAAGAGTTACAAAAACAGGCTTGATGACATTGATGATCACCTCACAGAGTAGATCGATTCTACTAAGCATTGCATTTGCTTGAGCGAGAGCAACTGGTCTATTCATTCCTGCTAACTGAAATATCATATGAACAGTATAAATGAGAGAAAATACAAAAAGGAGTTTCCAAATTAGTTAAGAAGAAAAAGGAAATACCAAAACAACCCAATCACGCTCCATTGCAACCCCTAGAGCTAGTCCAGAGAGCCTCTCTATGGCCAGAGCTAATACAAGCATAACAAACCAAGGTTGGAGAAGTACAGGAGACACAGAATTGGGGTGTATAATATGGGCATTAATTATCATTCCAACGGATAACAATTGAGAAGCAACCTGGAGTGAATAACTATGAGAATATAACTTTTGGCTGAATGTTGAAATTGAACATTCTTGTAGTCACAGTGAAAATACCTGGATAACAGTCAAACAATTATATGCAGGCACTCTTGGAAAGTAGTCCATCAGTTTCCCTACCAAAGGCCCTCCAACTATTACAGCAAGCTGTTAAGATACAGAAGGTTCAATAGGTTTTTTTTCCTTTTTGTAATACAAAGAAACATGGAATTTTACTAGGAAAGGGTGAGTTAAATATTATAAAGGGGCCAGAATGATAACCTCCCACAACACTTTACCCTTTTTGCATGTGAACCCGACAGGATTAGATGGAAACAAAACATTGAATAATGTGGCAGAATCTACTTTACGCCCAATTCATTCAACACTTTATATCATAATCTAAGGGTGAGAGAGCAGCACAAAATGATAAGTTTTAGGTCTTCGTGCTAATTTCTATATACACAACACCATTGGGGAAAGAAAAATGTGTGAAAAGCGTCTTTGTAACACATCGAATGTGAGTAACTCAACCAACACCAATAACCATGAAAAGACCTGATGTTTTCTAGGCACAGGTAAACTTCCAGGTAGCTTTAAAGGAAAGGAAATGGAGTAAGGAAATTCATAGGAAAGATAGATGTTACAAAGGAGTTGCAAGAGAGCTTCTAGCCTTATAGATAGATGATAGATCCAAGACCCACCTACTAACATAATCATAATCCTCTATGAGCAGAACTCCTTTCAATTGTCTTAACAAAGAGCATAAATTCTTGCAGTTCAATAGGTAGTTCCATGGCTCCTAATCTTAAAAGCTAAAAGGCCTAGTGATTGTAGGGACAGATACCTTCGCAAAGAAGCCCATGACAGCCACTGGAAGAAGACTTCGATGTATCAATGCAATGGAAGCAGGCCAAGCAAAATTCCACAGCTGTTCAACCAAATTCCCAACCAAGCAGCTAGCGTATAAAGCTAGTTACACATTCAACTTTCATTAGAAGATTCGATCACGCAAATAAGTAACATAATATGCTAGATTATAAAATTTGCTTTTATCAACAGGAACATAATGACAGTCAGCTCCAGACTTTCAAGAATTGTAGCAATATATGACATGGATCAACGAGAAATAATCTATTTTCATCAAATAGTTTCACCTATTCTTAAAATGCCTTTGGTGAACAGCAATGTCACGTCCAACAATATTGCAATGATCATGTAGCAATTACTGAAACCTAGTCACTTGGGAAGTTTCCAGTCCCTCTATAATTGTACAATTTAGTCAAATATCTTATAGACCAGAGAATAATATAATTTATATTTGTGATCATAAAAGCTTTCTATAGGAAAATATGTTTACTTGGAAATACATGTTAAACGTAATAAATATGTCACCATCACATCAAACACGTGTTACTTTAATTTCCCTTAGGAGAAAACTAACCATAGAGTCCAGCTGGATGAGCAGGAGTTGAAGCAATGGTGTTCTGCTCCTCTTGGGACAAGACCTATAGGATCCTCAAGGAGAAGTGCAACAAACGTAAGAGTGCAGAATTCATTATTTCCAAAGACAAAGGAATCTCACAAATGGGGATATGTGAGATGATACTAAACTTACAGGCAATGCTGTCAATATCGTGTCTACAAAACTGCCACCAAGTAAATGAAGTCCTTCTGCGTCCAAGCAATCAGACTTCAGATGAACAACTGGAGCTGAACAACGAGATGTGGTGGTATGATCCTCATCGACTTCATCATTAGCAACAGAATCACAGACATCAATGTCAGTGAGTGAACACCTTAAACTAAAAGAGTCGAGCCTGCAAGCAAATAATAGATAAATAACAATAAACGATACAGTAAATAACTATTTTCCAATTTGAATTCTGAAGCAA
Organism: Monilaria moniliformis; assembly: GCA_034509125.1. NCBI lineage: Eukaryota > Viridiplantae > Streptophyta > Magnoliopsida > Caryophyllales > Aizoaceae > Monilaria > Monilaria moniliformis. Next base: position 16,032 of record JAYDZE010365923.1, read on the forward strand.
CGGAACAGCCTAATTTACACTATTTTCCTCCAGATGTTTTACACCGGAGTCTCACTACTTCAGGTAAAACAGGAACTGAATTAAAAAGACCTATAGCTTCAATCAACTACTTATAATGGCAAAAAGTAGATGTTTTTCCAATAGCAGCGAAGCGGATATACCTACGAGGGATGAGACAGGTATTCAGCCGTCGTCGAGGGCGTAACCTGACACAAGGTGAAAACAGCTTAGCAATAGTTTGCTGCCGGTGACGGCCAACCACAGCGGCGGACTGAGCAGTGGCAACCACGCCGATAACCATATTTCTCTTGAATCCAAATTCTCCTTGTCCTACTGCTAATTTTATTTCTTCTTCTGATTAATACTCATACAGCTGATGGATTGAAACCAAGCAACCTGCCACTTCGCCCCTCACTTTTGATTGTGGTTTCGTGCTAAACTGTTGTGAGAAAATTGCAGGCTATGGAAAATCCTTTTGTTTTCTTTCTGAAAGAGTAGACAGAATTTGCTTTTTGTGGATAATATATATAGTCTTCTTTTTCGTCCATCATTGTCACATTTTGCCAAAAATAAAGTTTATAATAAAATATCTTATTTTATTTTTATTATTTTTAATAAATAGATATTATAAAACTAATATGTAATATTTGATTTTACTTTTACTATTTTTGATAAATTGATATTATAAAATTAATATTATTTTTTGTAAATGGATATTATAATCCTAATATATAAAAATGAGAATCCTATTCTTTTTCACTTATTTTCATTCACATCTATTAACAAAGTCAAATAATATCTTAAAATTAGCACCAATTCTAAATGAGTGAAAATATCTATTTTTATCAGTTAACCGGTAACCGAACCGATTAATGTCAGTTATCGGTTAACCGATAACCGTTATTTTCGGGTACGGTTCGGTATCGGTTAGGGTGTTTTTATTATTTCGGTTCTCGGTTAACCGCTCGGTGTAACCGAGGGAACCGACTACATAATTCAATTTAATTACACTATTTTTTTATTTTCAATTTCAGCCCTAAATGACTAAAATCAAGTAATCCCTAATTCTAAAATCAATCACCCACTCTGCCACTGCACTGAACCCACCACCGCGTGTCTGTGCGACACTCTCCCAGCTCTTCCCTCTCCCTCCGCGGCTTCGCAAATCGCTTCCGCTGACTCCGGCGCCGTCCAGTCCTTCTTCGCCTACGTCACTCCTAAGTCTGCCGTCCTATAAGTTTTCCGTGTTGCCTTGTTTTAGATTTTCACCACTTCATACGTTTCGTTGTTATTACTGCCCTTCTTTTGAGAGAAACGTAAATATAAGATCTCTCTGCTTGGTTTTGGTGGTTCTAAATTTTCCTTGAAATCAATGGTTTGATTATTATACCATTAGATCATTGAATCTAGTATTATATTTCCGATTAATG